>LPNX010603847.1:1147278-1218941 GCA_001517045.1 Pseudotsuga menziesii | reverse complement strand
GCTGCTCTCACCAATTCCGGTGTGAAAAATCAAGTACCACACTTTCTCTTCAAAACTGCTGATGGGGATTTGGTGTTAGTTTCCTCATATGAGGTTGATGGTATTTTATTATGTGATTCATTATATATTTAAGAATCTATATCATATTATGGAGCTCAATAATTCACTTTCCACAGTCCCAGGGCTTCTCTACCTTTGGTCACATGCTCATCTCCTCACTGAACTAGTAAAGAGGAAGACATTTTGCATCCACTTGGACACTTGCTCCTAAGAATTGGGGCTGATTTTACCACTCATGGTTTTTTGTTCAAGTCTAAATCATATCATTTTATTGAGTGTTCCACACATGGTTCGAATCCTCAAAAACCTTTTCTCTCTCTTCAGATGATTTCAGCTACTCTACATAGGTCCAATTTTCACCGTGCAACTGTTTATATTTATGATTCAGTTGAGCGCATTGTTCTTCTTTCAAAGTGGAAGATTCCTCCAGACATATTCATTTATTTTGGATTTAGAGGTTCACATGCACAGTCTCAGAATGTTGCTGCATAGAAGAACCAATTCTTGATTTACTGCTTAGTTTAAGGGGGGTATTTTTTCCATGAGGTTTTTCCCATTTCCTTGGTTTATTAAGAAGTTACTTTATTGTATAGGGTGACCTATGGTCCTAGTTGTCGGGGCCCTAGAATTTTTATGCATTTTATGTTTTCTAACTCCTACTGAGTATAGCTTAAGGGGGGGTGTTGGAGACATTTACCAACATACACACTCATTTTGGTCAATTTGGCCTAGTTAAACCACTATACTAAGTTTTATTGACTTAATTGACATCAAAGGAGAACTATATGACATCATTTAGATCACACCCATGCCTACCTTCAGTAAAGGAGGCTAACTTAGCCTTCTCCTACATTCAGGGAGGCTAACTGGAGCACTCCAGGGATGATCTGAGTGTCATTAATACCCCATATTGCTAAATGATGGTTACAATCAGTTAAACAGAGCAGTGAAGGTGCCTTCCTTTACTAAATTGATTATTTATTGATTATTTAATGAACTAGAGTCAACAGAGGCGCCTCCAACCACTTCTGATGTTTAGTTACACTTTAGTTAACCTCATCAGGGTTCATTGGAGTCATTGAAGCACTACCACTTGATGGTTGGCTTGTTGTGACATGTTTCTGACCTACTTTCAGTTAGACTCAGTCATTTATTGCACTCTGACTTCAGTTAGGGCTCAGTTGAGTCAATTAGGGTTTTGATCGGTGGTTAACTTGAGTGTTGACTGTGGCTTACATTCAGTTAAGCTAGACTCACTCATTCAATTTGAATGACCTCCTTGGGAATTTGAATTGATTTGTCATTCATGCTTGCAGCATGATCATTGTATTGTATTACTCATTCTTTGTGTGAATACACAGAGCGGCTACTCATTTTGTAGCACTATTACACCATTTTCATGCCTTATTTTTATTAATCTTTGATGAGACTGTGTTTTAGTCCCTAGATTATTGTGATAGATTAATACTCCAATATCTTCTTACAATACTCGATCTACCACATTTGTTGTTGCATCACCTTTTCTTTGCACATATAAACAGGTCTTCAAGTAACCACTATTTCTTACCGTTTCCCTTTGCTTTGCTTATATTGATTTTGTTGTGTTTCATTTACACTAGAGAATTTTCAATAGAGGTTTTCACACCTTGTTAAATTTGTAGGTATTCCTAGGTCTTCTTAATTGTTTTGAATATTCATTCAGTCTGCTTATGAGATGGTGAAACTCTGTTGCTCTGTTTTAATTGAATGTGACTCTTGCTCTGTTGCAAAAAGATTGTGACTTGTATTGGTTATGTCATTCTTTGTCAAAAAAATGATAGGTATTAGCTTTTTGGATAAATGAAAATGTTTCTTATGAGATGGCGAAACACCCTTGCTCTGTTTTAACTGATTGTGACTCTTGCTCTATTGCAAAAGGACTGTGACTTGTATTGGTTATGTGGCTTCATAATGGTGTAATACTCATGCTATGCCAATACAATGATAGGTATTAGTTTTTATGATGCACTTGTTTTAGGTAAGGAACTAAGCCTAAAGCTTCTAGGCCACTATAACAGTGGGCACTTCCACCTTTCGCATTACGCTTTTCGCTGTTCAGAATGTAGAAGGCGAAGAAGTTTTTGTCCCTTGTTTTATTTTTTCATTTTTTCGACTTACAATTTCCCCAATGTGGAACACAGAAATAGAAAATTTGGTGTTTTTCTTTAGAAAATAATATTTTTCTGCTTTCCTCTTTCCCAAGTATGGAATGCGGGACTTTGATACATTTTTTTATTTACATTTAGGAAAATTTGGCAGATTTAAATGTTCAACAATATAAAAATTTATTATTCCTTTTTTTGCATAATAATTTTTTTTTTTTTTTCTAACAAAACAAATTTGATTCAACTAAATAAACAAGTTAAATAAATTATAAATACAGTAATAAGAAAGTATAATAAAAATTCTTTATGTAAATATAACTTGGGTAGCGATTCCACATTCCACTTTCCCCACAGCGATGTACATTTCATATGTCAAAATTGTAATGAAAATTTCGTATATAAATCAACACATTCAATATATCAAATACCTATGATCAGTATACCACAAATATAGAGGAATAACTCAAAATTGATTAAACAAATTTAATAAATAACCATAGAACATAAAATGAGTAATAGTGTTATTTTATTCAATTGCAAAACATTACATTTTTTCCAAAACTACAAAGCTTTCCTGATACGTATTTCCTTGTCATTCTCCAGTACTGGTCAGTAAAAAACCATTATGTAGGGCTTGCATCGTCAACTGTCCACTTGACCAGGTCGATATGCGCCATGAGACCATACTAGAGGTCAGAAATCGGAAATAAGAACTTCGACATTTATTTATTTCAAATGACAAAACTTCTGAGGTACAAAATGTCGAAAATCAGAAATCAGGGAATCGGAAATCAAAACATCCGGTGTTCCTTATTAGAAAACATAGAATTTCCATAATCTAAAATGTCGAAAATCAAAAATTGGGAATTTGAAATTGGAACTTAGGGTGCTCCTTATTGGAAAACATAGGATTTCTGGAATCCGAAATGTTGGATTTCAGATTTTTAATTTCTTTCTTGTCGACTTCCAGTTTTCTCTTTGAATAAATTTGAAAGCGGAATTTATATGTTGGAATCTAACATTTCATTCTTTTCAACTTTTGGTTTCCTCACGCGAAAAACCGAGCTTTAATATTTTTTTATATATGCATTTTAGTTAGGTCACATGAATATGTTACATTGCATTTTTTTTTGTTCATGCCTTGTTTCATTCCACAAGAAAAAATAACCATCATATTATGGAGACTATGCTAACTGAAGATTATATTTCACTATTTCTACATGGTGTTGTCAACCTTTTCCCGCTAGTACAAGTCTCCTCATTAAACCAAGTGAACTCAGTGAACTCATCATCTATTGGGTTCTGAATTTCTATCTCAGATGGACTTCACAAGCATGAGCTATTGCTTCCAGTTATATATAATGGTCTTGTAGAAAATGGACAACTAAAAGAAGGAACTATAATCAAAGTTACCCAATGTACATGCAACATTGTACATAATGTAACGTACGTCTAATTTCCTCTTTCTTTTTTCTCACTTAATAAATTTCACAGTGTTCATGCATCCAATGTTTTTCTCTCCCATTGAACTCTAACATACTTCTTCTCATAGGACTATCGCATTGCTTACACTTGTAGTTGTCACACTGGATGCAGCAATTATTGGAGAGCCTGCACCTTAACACTTACCTGTACCTTCTCCCTCGCAGAGTAGTTCCTTTGTTCCAGTCAACCCTAGATCAATAAATGAAAACCTTGGCTTGGCTACATCGACTATCCCATTCACATCACTCTCCTCTTCTAGCAAAGTTTGGAACATTCAAGGCCAAGTTATTGTCAAGGAAAACATACATGAATATGGAAACCAATGAGGGTCTGGAAAAGTGTTTGGATTTGACCTTGTTAATGCTTCACATGAAGAAATACATATATCTGCATTCAATGAATTGGCACTCTCTTTGTATGACCAAATACAAATAGGAATAGTGTACATAGTATCAAATATCACAGTGAAAGAATCCAATCCAATTTTCAACCATTTGAAAAGCCATATGATATTTTCCTAGGTTCCTCCTCGACCATCCAACCATGCTTAGATGAAAAACCCTTAATACATTTATATTTATTTAACTTTAAAACTATTAAGGAGATTCAAACTATACCGGTAAATTCCATGGTTGACCTTCTTGGACTTGTCATTTCAGTTTCACCTACATCCACGATACAAAAACAAGATGGTGTTGAGACTGTTAGGTGGACCACTAGATTCTGTGACATGTCAGGCTATAGTATTGACATAACACTTTGGGGAGAGCATTGCCAAATTCAAGGAGCCGAGCTTTCCAGCCTTCGTGGTTTACCTACTCCTTCAGTTGTAGCAGTCAAAGGAAGTCATGTTACATATTTTAATGGAAAAATTGTTGGCACTATCTCCAACGCTATTATTTTTATAAACCCAAATATTGAACAAACTTTAGTTCTCCAAAAATATTTTCATGACAATGGATTTCATTCAGCATCACCATCTTTGAGCCAAAAATTCAATGCCTCTCATTCTGCTCCTTGTAAAATCATTACCATCAATGAGCTACAAACTATTCAACCATTTGAAAAACATGTTTGGTACTCTCTTGTTGCAACCATCACAAATGTTTTCATGGATGACTTTCATTTCCTTGCATGCCCTCTTTTTGTTTATGGTATACAATGCATGAAAAATATTTCCCACAAATTTGGAGGCATTTGGAATTGTGTTAAATGTGATGGGGAGTTTCTTGAATGTGACTACCGATACATACTAAAGGTTGACTTGGAATATGTCACTAGATACATTCACGGTGTCATAGATTTTGATGATGCTGCAAACCAACTCATGGGAATCTCTACCAAATACCTATCTTCTCTCAACTGAACTAGCATCAATTGCTGAAATAGTCCAAAGGATCTGCAACAAACAATTACTTCTTACTCTTTCAGTTAGAACAGATACCTTCTATGAAATTGCACACCTAAAAGTTGTAATTGTCATGGTTGAAAACACATAATCAACAATTTCAGATGGATACATAAATATAAATGTTTTTGTGACCTGCTACAAAAGCATTTTTTATTTCATAGTTCAAAATAGCAGGGTCTTTTTTTTAACTCCCTTATAGCATTTCTATTTTGTAGTCTCATACTTCCACTCTACAAGCTATCACTTAACATTTTTTACCTAAATTGTTGATGCAACCTATATCGTAACTTTTGAATCCAATACTAATTTTCTATTATGCCATATTTATTAAGTAAATAACCTTCTTCTCTTGTTTCTTAGCACAAGTTTTCATTCTTCTGTACAGAACAATAATTTTTTTTTTCATATATCCTTTTTCATACTATGGTTTGTTCTTCTATATATATTATTTTAAGGTACATTCTTAGTTCCCAATATAATGATCAGTTAAATTTTTCTTTTTATCTTCTGCTTTATATCAATATACTTTGCAGTTAATACATATAGAAAATGTGTCGCTGCTAACAATCAAAGCTTCTAAGTCTTTAACAACTTTACGGTTTTATTGTAGGAATTATGACAACTCGTGACAATGAACAAGCGAATGCACACGAAAAAGAGTTGTATATGCACAAAACAGAGATAGAAACAACAAGAAACTATGTCTTCTTTACAGATATGCTCGTCTAACTGTGGATATAGGTTCTTCAATTTCTGTTGCCAAACCTTCCAATAGAGCTTCACTTCCATCACCTATGCTAAATCCATCAAACACCTGGCTCAATGATGCACATCAATGATTTCATAAAAAAATGGACCAATTGGATGATATGCATGTATGCTCGATTTGCAAAGAATGTTACCCTGGTATTGTAATGAAAAAGCTCCATGATGCATACACTTGTTCTCGTTGTATTATAGAACAAAAAAGGTCATCACTTTTCATTGGAAAACAATATGGACCCAAGCATCCAACCACCTATTCTTGCAGTACTTACACAGGTTAAAGAAATTCTCATTAGTTGTGTTGACCCAATCTTAAAAGTTACACATACTCATGGTGGTCAATATAAATATTCTGGACATACTATTTTCTTCCCCCAAGAAATTTTAAATATTTCCAAATACCTACTGCATTTAATATCAGAACTTGACATCCTTGTTGTTTGCAAATGCAACTCTACAAACAATCCATATGAACTATTTGTTAGTCAAACACGTGTTCTTGTTTCCCTTTAATACAAAATGGAAAATGACCCATACTACAAGGATGTACAGGTCAACCCAACTGCATTAGCTTATTTTCCTCTTGTTTCAACAAACATTTCACCTTGGATTCTACATGTTAATAGAAATGCTAAATTATCTCATCCACAAAAGTTTCCTCCACAGTTGATCCAGTGGATTATTCATATTTAAATTACACTGATCCAATATGGTACAAGACTTAGTAATCTATTGTTTTAACTCATATGCTAAACATTATATGCACATCCCGCGCAGTTATAGCATGGTGCGCAGCGCAGTTTGCACATGAGATGCGCAGTTATAGCAAGGGCCGCGCAGCGCAGGTTACGCATGAGCCGCGCAGTTGATCGTGAGCCGCGCAGTGCGCATGAGCCACGCAGTGGTAGCATGGACCGCGCAATTGCGCAACATCAAGTTGAACATCGAATGGTTCATGGAGGTTACTCATATGCTACGAAATTTGTATGCTGTGACAGCGGTTTGGGTATGTGGCGACGATCTCACATGCTGTGACATTTGTATGCTGCGACTGTGGATCGGGTATATGGCGAAGTCCTTGTGCTATGACTTCTGTGGAGTTAGTCGTGGCATCAAACGGTTACGTTACATGGCATCGCCTGGTTGCAAGTCATTGCAACTTGTTGTGAGTCCACATATGTGCGTGGAGTTGGTTGCAACGTTCAGGAATATGGAACGTCGTGGTAACATAACGCTTGGCGGGATTGCATGGTTTAGTTTTATCATATGGTTGTAACGTTAATAAAGAAGACAACATTTGTGGTCCGTTACCCATCCTCTCGCAACATGCTTAAATAGAGGATGTTGGCCACAGTAGAAGAAGAGAGAGGACGGAGGCAGATTGTTTTAGAGCGCAAAGCATCGTTTCTCTGTTATGAGAAGCTTAGTTGCGAAGTGTCCAGATGATGTGCTGTAGAAGTCAACATTCTCTGTTATATTTTAGCTTTCTTTGTCCTTTGAATGCTAATTATAATTTCCAAAAGAGAGGTCTTATAGACTTTGTACAGCATTCTGTTTACAGTGCTGAAGTTGATTCCAAAACCACTTTGTACCATTTTAAAACCATTAATTCGATCGGTACCCGTTGGAAAGGGACTCGGAGACGTAGCCCAGTGGAGGGGGTGAACTCTGTTATCAACTTCTATTTGTGACTCTCTGATTCTGTTTTCTTCGTTATATCTATCTATCAGTGTTGTGTTTTTCATTTCCCGTTCTGAGCATTTAATTCCTTTTAATGTTGATCCATTAATTAACCTGTTGAACGCATTCTTTTAAAACAAACTTTTTAATGCACTCAAGTTGAGATCCGACGGATCGTATTATGGTATCAGAGCTGGTTAACTTCTTGTGCAAGTTTGTGAATGCTTACTAGGTTCAGGTTAAAGCATGGTGAAGGAGAATTAATTGAAGGAGATCCTTAGATTGGCTCCAGGAGAACATTCTCAAGCACCATGTCTTCTCCATGAGGGGAAGAAGAAGGACATACAGAACGAGAAAAACCTGTTATTTCAGAAACTGAGTTTCTGGAGGCTTTTATGAGCATGAAAGCCATGATGGAAATTTTACTCGATGAGCGAGCAGAAAGGAAGAAGAAAGAAGAAGGATATTCATCCAAAGATGCAGAAGTGAAGAAGGAAGAAAAGGGTAAAGGAGTAGGAGGTGATGGCAATCCTCTTGATACTACTCAAACTTTCTCTTCTTCTCATACTTCTCATTCAAATAATGCAAGTCCTAATATGCCTTATTTCAAATTGGATGTTAAATTTGAATTCCCAATTTATAATGGAGATTTAGATGCTGAAAAGTTAGACAATTGGATCAAGCAACTTGAAGTATATTGTAGGGTGCAGGGAATTACTGATGACCCTTCCAGAATTCAATTGGCCACTTTGAGAATGAGTGGAATGGCTCTTACTTGGTGGGAGAGCAAGATTCAGCAAGATCTTCTAAAGAATGGTAAAATTATTTCAGTTTGGAATGAGTTCATTGAAGTATTAAAGAAGCAATTTTATCCTTTAGGTCACATGTAACAATTAATAATGAGCTGGAAAACTTTTAGACAAGCTAAAGGACAAAGCATTCAAGAATATACTCATGAATTTAGAAAGAGGGCTATTGCATTGAATGTTGCATTAGATACCCAGGAAACTCTTCTTAAGTACATTGGTGGCATGCATTCTTATTTGTGACATACTTTGTTGATGTTTAACCCCAGTACCTTGGATGATGTATGTGTTCAAGCTACACATTTAGAAGCCATGGGTAAGCATGCTAATGATACTTTTGGGAAGAAATCTTTTAAATTTGACAGCAAATCGAAAGGTCAAGATAAGGGGAGAAAGAAGATGGCTAATGTTAAGAAAGAGGGTGAAACGCCTACATGTTCGCACTGTCAGAAGGGACATGATGTCTCTAAGTGTTGGAAACTTCATCCGGAGTTAAGGCCAAAGAAGTTCAAAGGAAACAAGGATAAAGGCAAAGAAAAAGCTACTACAGCAATTATTCAAGATTTGGGATCCGACTCAGGTGATGAAACAAAGGTTACAGCTGTCGGAATCCAGGGTAAGAATAAAAGTATCTCACTTCCCATTGATGCAAAACCAAGTTCTAGTGCAAGTAAAAATATGCCATCTACTTCTAAGCAAAATGATAAAAATAGAAGTGCACTGTTTCATGTTCATGTCATTGCAAGTCACACAAAGATTGATACATTGTTTGATAGTGGTTCACAAGTAAATTTGATATTAGAAGAAGTGGTTAAGAAATTACATTTAGTTACTATGCCTCATGAAAAGCCCTATCCTCTTGGTTGGGTTACTAATGATACACGATTGCAAGTTACAAATAAATGTGTATTGAAGTTTTCCATTACTGAAAATTTTATGGATGAGGTAGAATTAGATGTAGTACCACTTGACATTTGTGGAATTGTACTTGGGAGTCCATATTTGTATGACCGGAAAGCAGTCTTTTATAGAGAGCAGAATAGGTATCATATTTTTAAAGATGGTATAGAATATATTGTATGCGCACATAAGACCAGAACAAACCTAGCAATAGTTTCTGCGGGACAAATGAAGAGGCTGGTAAATGCTAGTAAGAATTTTGTGTTAATGATGGTTAAGGTGAAAAATGATGAAATCTCTAAATATTTTGAAGGATGTGACCCTAAACATAAATCTGAACTAATTGACATCATTTCTGATTATGATGATTTGTTTCAAGATCCGAAGGGGTTACCACCGAAGAGAGAGATTCAGCATGAGATACATTTGTAGCAGGATGTGCCACTCCCAAACATAGCCATGTACCGGATGTCTGTAATGCAGAATGAGGAAATCAAAAAGTAGGTTCAGGAGCTGATTGAGAAGGGGGTCATCCGGCCAAGCACTTCTCCTTGTGTCTCTCCTATAGTATTGGTTCCAAAGAAGGATGGGACGTGGAGGATGTGTATCGACTACAGGGCCCTTAACAAAATCACCATTAAAAATAGGTATCCTCTTCCCCGCATTGATGATTTGCTTGATCAGTTGAAACATGCAACTTATTTTACAAAATTGGATCTGCGTAGTGGGTATCATCAAATCCGTGTTGCTGAAAATGATGCCTGGAAAACAGCATTTAAAACAAAATAGGGTTTGTATGAATGGCTTGTTATGCCCTTCGGTCTTTGTAACGCACCTGCTACTTTCATGCGGGTCATGAATGATGTTTTTCATTCATTCATTGATGATTTTGTAATTGTATATCTGGATGATATCCTAGTGTTTAGAAAAACCTAGGAAGAGCATATAGTACATATGAAGAAAATTTTAGATGTACTGAGGAAGGAAAATATTTATGTAAAAATGTCTAAGTGTGAATTTGCTAAAACCTCTTTAGTATATCTAGGCCATATTATTGGTGGAGGCTACCTGTGAGTGGACCCAGCCAAGGTTGTTGTTATTGTAAATTGGCCACGGCCTAACACTGTTACTGAAATCAGAATTTTTTTGGGTGCGGTTCAGTATTGGAGAAAATTCATTTTGGGGTTTTCTTCCATTGCTGCGCCTTTACATGTGTTGACAAGCGTTAAAGAAATTTTCCAGTGGGGAGGCAAGCATCAGAGAGCCTTCGACACTTTGAAGGAAAAGATTAGCACAACACTAGTTCTGATATTGCCAGATTTGCAGCAGCCATTTGATATCGAAACCCATGCCAGTGGGTTTTCCATGGGAGTCGTTTTGATGCAAGGGAGGAAGCCAGTCTGTTACCATTCAGAAACATTCTCTACTACGGTAAGTAACTATCCTACCTATGACAAAGAGTTGTATGCTTTAGTACAGAGTGTGAAGAAGTGGAAACATTATATCATGGGAAAAGAGACAGTCATACATACTGATCATCAGCCACTTCAATATTTACAATCTCAAACTAAAATACAACAAAGTAGGCATTTAAGATGGATGGGATTCTTACAACAGTTTCATCTCGTAATTAAGTACAAAAAGGGAATTCATAGTAAGGTAGCAGACATGTTATCAAGGCCTCCTACAAATGCTTCAATCATTCTTCAAAACAGTTCATTAACAAATGAAAGTTATATTGAACAGTATGCAGAAGATAAAGATTTTAAGAAAGTATATTCATCACTAATACATGGTAAACAGGAAGAGAACTATTATGTGCATAATCAGCTCTTGTATCACCTCGGTAAACTCTGTATTCCAGAGAAAGAGAGAGTGCATTTGATTTGAGAAGCACATAGTTCACTGATTGCAGGACATTTTGGAGTAACTAAAACACTGTCATTATTGTAGAATCATTATTATTGGCCTCAGATGCAAGAAACTGTAGCTAAATATATGAGAGGTTGTGTTATGTGTGCAACAAGTAATCCTAGCAATAGGAAATTGGGTTTGTACACTCCTCTTCCAGTTTCTTCTCGTCCTTGAGAAAGCATTTCTATGGACTTTGTAGGGGGACTACCTATGTCTAGAAAAGGGCATGATTACCTATATGTTGCTATGGATAGGTTAAGAAAAATGTGTATCTTAATGCCATGTAATAAACAGATCACTGCTGAACAAACAGCTCATCTATTCTTTCAGAATGTTTGGGTACATTTTGGGCTACCCATGTCTATTATATCTGATCAGGATTCTCAGTTCTTGGGAGAATTCTGGTCAACTTTATGGGAGCTTATGGATACTAAACTGAAGAAAAGTACAGCTTTTCATCCACAGACTGATGGACAAACAGAGGTAGTAAATAGAACAGTGGTTCAGCTGCTCAGAGGATATTGTAGTAAACATCCTAAACTTTGGGATGAGCAGTTGCAGTATATATAGCATGCTTACAATCATGTAGTTCATTATTCCATGAAGAAATCTCCTTTTGAAACTTGTTTTGGTTATCTTCCGAAAACACCGATGGAATTATCTTTTGGCAAAGATGCAGTGGATGGACATCATGATGCAGATAAATCTCTAAGGTTCATTCAAAGAGTCCAAGTGGTACAACAGGAAGTTCAAGAACAGTTGGAGAAGAGCCAGGCAAAGTACAAAGCCAGGCATGACAAGCATCGAGTTGATCATCAATTTTAGGTTGGTGACAGATTTTGGTTGCATATCACCAAAGAAAGAATGAAAGGTGAAGGTAAAAAGCTTAAGCCTATCAGGTATGGTCCTTTTGAGATCTTGGAAAAGATCGGTACTAATTCTTTTTGCTTGAAGTTACCTCCATACATGCAAATTTATTCAGTTATCAATGTTGAGAGTCTTAAATTGTATGAGCCTCCTATGATCATGGATGGGGAAACTAACATACAGATTCCTTCAGTTGATGATTTGGCACCTGAATATATGAAAGAGTTGTAGGATGATGTTATTCTTGACAGAAATGTAAGAAATTCACGAAGGGGGAATGCTGAGTACCTTCGAGTGGGGCTGAAAGGCATGCATCCTAGCAAAGCAAGATGGATGGAGATTGGAAAAGTGAGGGAGTTGTACCCTCACTTACTTGCTGAGTAATTCAGGCTTTTGGTGGTCCAAAATCTCTCCAGTGGGGAGGAATGATCCGGTGGATTATTCATCTTTAAATTACACTGATCCAATATGGTACAAGACTTAGTAATCTATTGTTTTAACTCATATGCTAAACATTATATGCATAGCCCGCGTAGTTATAGCATGGTGCGCAACGCAGTTTGCGCATGAGCCGTGCAGTTATAACAGGGGCCGCGCAGCGCAGGTTGCGCATGAGCCACGCAGTTGCGTGTGAGCTACGCAGTGCGCATGAGCCGCGCAGTGGTAGCATGGACCGCGCAGTTGTGCAACGTCAATTTGAACATCGAATGGTTCGTGGAGGTTACTCATATGCTGCGACAGCGGGTCGGGTATGTGGTGAAGACCTCACATGCTGTGACATTTGTATGCTACGATGGCAGATCGGGTATATGGCGAAGTCCTCGTGCTGCGACTTCTATGGATTTGGTGGTGGCATCAAACAGTTACGTTACGTGGCATCGCTAGGTTGCAAGTCATTGCAACGTGTTGTGAGTCCACATACGTGCATGGATTTGATTGCAACGTTCGGGAATATGGAACGTCGTGGTAACATAACACTTGGCAGGATTGCATGGTTCAATTTTAGCATATGGTTGTAACGTTAATAAAGAAGATAACAACTGTGGTCCGTTACCCATCCTCTTGCAACATGCTTAAATAAAGGATGCTGGCCATAGTAGAAGAAGAGAGAGGACGGAGGCAGATTGTTTTAGAGTGCAGAGCATCGTTTCTCTGTTATGAGAAGCTTAGAGAGATTTTGCTGCGAAGTGTCCAGATGCTGTGCTATAGAAGTCGACATTCTCTATTATATTTTAGCTTTATTTGTCCTTTGAATGCTAATTATAATTTCTAGAAGAGAGGTCTTAGATACTTTGTACAGCATTCTGTTTACAGTGCTGAAGTTGATTCCAGAACCACTTTGTACCATTTTAAAACCATTAATTGGATCGGTACCCATTGGAGAGGGACCCGGAGATGTAGCCCAGTGGAGGGGGTGAACTCCGTTATCAACTTCTGTTTGTGACTCTCTGATTCGGTGTTCTTCGTTATATCTGTCTATCACTGTTGTGTTTTTCATTTCCTGTTCTGAGCATTTAATTCCTTTTAATGCTGATCCATTAATTAACCTTTTGAATGCATTCTTTTAAAACAAACTTTTTAATGCACTGAAGTTGAGATCTGATGGATCAACAGTTCAACCACCAAATTCATTTGAACCCTATGAATTAGAATCCTAGTTTATTTCAACATAAAGTAATGCTATAACTGAGGTTGAAGAAATTATACAGTTGTTACACATACCAAATATCCCACTACCACCTTCCATTTATTGGCCCCCTATAGGAATTTTCCCTATCAATGAGTACAACACAGAAGGACTTGTTTCCATGGATTTTCTAACTTTGTTCCCCACAGGGGAAACAATGCTTAAACAACACAACACTGTGTTTGATGAGAGATTTAATCCTCTGTGTTTGATGATTACGAACAAGGCAAGGGGATTGAGGTCCACACCGAATCTAGAGATTAGAGTGAGCCTCATTATGAGAATTTGTCTGAAATGAATCCTCCCATTGCACATGGTTGCTGACAAAAGAAGAAAACGCCCTCAGCTGAACATCACCTAGGTGGGGAGTAGGATTTGAGTATCGGTCCAAGGGAAAAACCATTTCATGTAAATAAAGCTCACACAAAATATTTTGCTCGGTGAAGCTACTTTTCATAAAGGTTTCCAAAAACTGGTCTGAAGATGCTACTTTATAAAGTATCCCTTCTTTTAGTGCCTTCATCTTAAACCAAGTGAAATTTTCATATAAAAATATAGGATAAGAGGGATATGGAGCTCTAGAGCTCATCAATTCTCAAGATAGAATGTACAATTGGTATTTGTCCTTTTGCATGGACTTGAAAATTTTCAATTCCTTCGATTCTTTCTGTATTTCTTCCCAATGGTACTTCTATAATTTTATCTCTTCTTCCCATATTTCCCTCAATTCATCGATAGTCTTCCTATGCTCAATAATGGGAATCATTCCTTTTTTATATCTATCCACCTCACTGTTCCATTACTTTACTTTTATTTTTCAGCAGTGAAAGTTCTTCTATTAGACATTGAATCTTTTCCTCTCCTACATCCTTCTGCTCATTAGAATCTAAATTGAAAATTTCTTGAGAAGATTGCGTGCATACCTTATTATCCAATGTTTCATCCTGATTATTCTGGATCGAAAGTGAAACAACTTCCTCTTCTACCAGTGGTTCAACAACTTCTTCCTGCCAGTGTACTTCTACAATCAATTATGAAGATGTTGGTTATTGTGTGACAACACCTCCTTCCCGAAACATCTTTTTTTCAACTTCAACAGCCAATGGTGAAGATGCTGGTTCTTGTGTGGCAACATTTTCCTTTGTTCCAGTTTCCATATATTCTTGAGTTTCGGCTGGAACTTCTTTATTCTCGGATGTGGCTTCAACAAGGGGTTGTAGAGATGATGGTTCTTGTGTAACAACTTCCTGCTCTTCCAAATCCTTTGGAAAATTGGGTTTCTCTTGAGTTACTTCCATCTCCCATGAGAGATGAGGTTGCTCCCCAATTATTTTAGTGTCCCCAGATAGATGAGACTGATTCCCAAATGCTTCAGTATCCCTTGATGGTTGGGACTGCATCTGTTCATCTTCTCCTAATTCCACATCGGGGATTATGTCCACCTCAAGATCAGTCTCCCCTAGCCAAATGGAAGTCTCAGAAAGGTTTTCTGAGGATGTTGGTTCTGTTGTGACAACATCCTAATCAAATTCAACATTTTCCTATTGTTGAAGTTCTCCCTCCACTAGTTTTGTGTCCTGGGATTGTTCTGGGGTCATAGTAAAAACTCCTAGGATTAGGTCAAGGATTGTCTCAACCTCTAGATCACTCACTTCCAATTGAGTAGCAGCTTCAACAAACATTTCCATGGTTGTTGGTTCTTGTGTAACAACACCCTGTGGCTGAGCTTGAAACTAATCACATTCCCTTACCTCTACCTCGGGGATCCTTTCCACTTCTGGTTCTTCTTTATCTCTCAATTATCCCACAGATGTTCCTCTCTCTTTTGCAACTATCTATGTGGGTTTTCGTGCCACAAAGGCATGCACTGTGACTTTGTATCCTGATTGAATAAATATTTCTCCACACTCAGGGAAAACTACTTTTTTCAATTCATCACCTTCCTCAGCCGAAAGTGATCCTTCAATCTGATCTGTAGCTTCCACCAATGTGTGCAATCTCCTTTATACTTGTTTCTGACATGTTTCCTTCCATATTTCCACTTCCTTCTGAAGAAATTGCACCTATTCCTTCAACAGACCATTTTCAAACAGAATTCCCTCAATTTGAGGTTCCTCTGCAACATGTTCTTGTGAGGCAACATTTTCCCTAGGTGTCAAGATGGGGAATTCAATGTTTGCTTCAACATTTTCCCATTTTTCCTATGCTGCTTCTACTAATGCGACTGATCTGGTTCTCCTTGTTCTCACTGGCCTTGATTCCTGCACCTCCTCCTTTGATCTTCTTCTCTTCCTTTGTGGTAAAGGGGCTTCCAATTCTGCAGTTGATGTAGAAGGAATGTTTCTTATTTTAGCATCTTCTCTAGTCTTTGCCATCTCTGTTTCATCCTCTATAAGAGTTCCCATCCATTCCATAGAATATTCAATGGTGAAAACCTCTACATTTTCTTCTGTCATCATAGATCCTACAACTTCATCTTCAATTGTCGCAACATCAGATGATGCTCCAGTTTCAGCTTCTGCTGACAGAGCCCCAAAATCCTCTATCCCTTTTGTAGGGTTTGTCATTGTTGCATCCTGACCTGATTCTTATTCTTGTTTATCAGATTCTATTTCATCCCCTTCTTCCTGATTACCTGATTCTGTTTCATCCCCTTCTTCCCGATTATCTCATTCTGCCTCATCTTCCCCCCCAAATGAATTGGAGGGACTCTAGTCCTCTTGTTCTTATTCCATTCCCTCCAATTGGGTTGGTGCCTCCTCTTCTTCCCATATTTGAACACCCCTCAAGAGTGCAAGTTCTTCATACTCTATTGGAACACCAGGCAAAAGTACAGGTCCCTGTTTTATTTGAGGTTGGCTAGTAAACTGCTCCCAGGTTTGGTTTCTCTGAGCCAGGTCCCTTAAGATGATCAATTTAATCAGGCTGTGATGGGTAAGGGATGATTATGGATGTCTAGCCGATTTCAAAAATCCCACCATATGATGCAAGTATTTAAATAGATAAAAGGGCATATTGATTAAATCCTTATGGTGTAAATGAGCAAGTAAAGGGAATTCAGAGAAATACACAGTTTGATATCTACCTTCACACGTAATGTACTTCTTCAATAATACCACCACTTCACTCTAGGGATGAGGCAATGGCTGTAATGCTATCCCCCTCTTCGCTTGGAGGACCTGTTCACCGGTTAGCAAAAACTACTGCATTGCGGCAGCATTTTGAATCCATCTTCCAAACCAAGCTCTTCCACTTTGAGGAAGGCCCGTGACATCTACTACAATCTCCTCAGTAACTTATATATGTAAACCCATGACCTTTGAATGCGTTTCTGTGAGATTCAAAGAAAACTGCAGAACTGTTTCTCAGTGAAAACCACTTAATCGTTGGAAAAACTCATTCCAACTAGCAGCTGCAAAGATGGAAAAAAACTCAGCATTTCTTCACAATTCCTGCATGTTTGTAGGTTTGTGTATGGCTGGGATACCCATGGTTCCTTTCCTTAAATGTTGGTATCAATTCAACAATTTACAGGCCTAGTAATGGAGGTTACAACACAGGGTCATGGACGAACAACTGATGTTGGGGTTGAGAAAATTAGGAAAGTTAATACAGTCATAAGTAGGGAATCATTGGTAATATTTGTCCCCAAATTAGGAAAAAGTTGACAACCATAAGATAAGATTGAGTACCCATAATATTGTGCAGATGGACAGTTAACAAAGCATGTGTATAATGACAGGTATAAAAAGGAGAGCATGATTAATTGTCAAATCTACTTAATGCTTAATCATGTAAATAATCGGAACTATACCTTAGCAATTATGCGATGATCCATGACTTCTCAAGATAATACTGTGTGTCAAATGCTGCCATCAATTTTAAACATAATTGCGTGCGTGTTGCGATGATATTCCTTTCAGCGAACCAAAAATTGTATTTTCAACCTTGACAGAAACATAATTGAATTCATGAGGTGAGTCGGAATCAACAAAATCATGCACGGCAGAAATTTCAGACAAATCTGGAGGAGTCGCAGCCCTTCTATGGATAAATATGGAGGATTCACAGCCACGAAAAATAGGAAAATTTCACTAAAATTAGCAGAGTCGTAGCCGTGAAAAACAAGAAAGGTCTGCTAGAATTGGCAGAGTCGCAGCTATAGGAAACAGAAAAATAGACAAGTTTTATGGAGTTTCAGCTACGTAGAATGAAAAATTAAGCAAGTTTTACAGAGTAGGAACTGCGTGGAACAAAAAATAGGTAAGTTTGTACGGAGTCGCAGCTGCGTGGAACGAAAAAATAGGCAGGTTTTTATGTAGTCGCAGTTGCGCAGGAAAAAAAAATAGGCAGGTTTTCACTGATTTGCAGCTACGCGGAATGGAAAAATAGGCAATTTTTTACGAAGTCGCAGCTATGCGAAATGGAAAAATAGGAATGTTTTTACGGATTCACAGCTACATGGAACGAAAAAATACGCAGGTTTTTACGAAGACGCAACTGCACGAAACGAGAAAATAGGAAGTTTTTACAGAGTCGCAGCTGCACGAAACGGGAAAATAGGTAGTTTTTACAAATTCGCAGCTGCATAGAATGGGAAAATAGGAAGTTTCTACATAGTTGCAGCTGCGAGGAACGAAAAAATGGGCAGGTCTTACAAAGTCGCAGCTGCGCAGAACTGTTCATCATTCAAATTCTTTTCTTCTTCTTGGAGCTTTTTCCAAAGCAGGAAATTAGAATAGAGGTTCACAGTCATCATGCCCAATCATGACCATTGCTCCTTACGCTAGTTCCTGCATGTATTCTTCAAAAAAAATGATGAAGCATAAAGGAAAACAAAGCAAGAAGAAATAATAATAATAAAAACATGAATTTATTTATGTACAAAAATTTATTTGTGTGGAAAACACAGTGACTTTCTAAAGATTGACAGGGGTAGAGAAAGATTCCTTCCCTTGCACTAACTGGTATCCTATATCAACTATAACCTATGAAATAAATGCGTCCCTTGAGATTGGTTTGTGGTACAGTCGCAGCCTGTGACCATTAGCAAATAATGGTGTATGGTTTTCATCAATGGTGACTAAGCAGATTGTACCATTATCAAACACTCTGTCTATCTAATATGGACCCAACCATGTTGTGCGCAGCTTACCTTTGAAGTCCCTTTTAAACCTTGAATCGTATAATAATTCCTAATCTCCTTCATAGAAGACTTTCTTCTTGATGAATCGATCATGCCATTTGGATCGTTGTTGCTGACTCAATGTTGTTTGGTCCACTGCAGCTATACATTTTTCATGAATTTCATTTAATTGATTCAGTCTACTCCTCTGCGCCTCTGTTACATCCAAGTTTACATCCATGTCCATCCTCAAAGTTTTGATTTCAAATTCGATAGGGAAGACAACACTCATACCATACACCAAGTCATAGGGGAGAACCCTATAGTGCTGCGCCAAGTAGTGCGATATGCCCACAGTGCTTCTGGAAGCCTGTCATCCCAGTCGTTGTGATGGCTTCTAAATATTTTAGTAAGGATATATTCAATAAATTTATTGGTACTTTCCACCTGGCCATTCGCCTGTGGATGGTAAGGTGAATTTATCCTATGTTGAATATGGTACTTCTGTAGCACATATTCAAATTTATGTGACACAAACTGTGGTCCTCCATCTTTGATTATTTCCTTGGGTACTCTTAAATGAGTGAATTTTATTGTACAAGAAATCTATTACTACCTGGTCATTGGCTTTTATCAATGCCATAGCCTCCACCCATTTTTCCATGTAGTCAGTGCAAACTAGAATGTAAGCTTTCTTCTTCGAGGAAGGGTTGATAGGCCTAACAAACTATAAGTCCCATCTGTCAAATGGTTTAACCACCAACTGTGGTTGCAAAGGCATTTCATCCAATCTATTAGGTTGTCCCATTCTCTGACAGTTGTCACAAGCCGAGACGTACTTCTTTGCATCCCTGAAAAATTTTGGCCAATAATAGCCCATTCTTAATACCTTATGACATATCCTTTTATCTACAAAATGTACTCCACATGGCTCATCATGACAAGCCTTCAAGATATGGAAGACTTCGTCCTGGCTAGGCTACAATTTAAATATTGGTTTGAAATGGTTGCCCATGTGACTTCCTACCACAACCATAAGAAAATTACAAAGTGATAACACCACCAACCACAACTTAAAGAATGAAAACTTCACATAATCAGATTTACTTTAAATATTTATGTTTAATGAATTGTTTAATTTATTAAACTAATGCTATCTATGTATAAACTTTTAATTTAAATCTGTATATTTAATGAATTGTTTAATTTATTAAACTAATCCTATATGTATAATGCTTCCTCGCCAATTTTCGGCAATCAATCATCTAGGTACCTTCAACGTGACCTACTTGCACAGTTGCAACATAATTATATGATGGGATGGTAAAGATAAAATTGTCGTTGCATCATTATATGATGGCATGGTAAGGCCATTCTGTTCATGTTCAAATTCAAAATTTTAAAATATATATCTACCAGTACCTCCAAATTTTTTTAAGAAACCTAAATAGCGGTCCCACCTGTAACATACTTGGCTCTCCTGGCTTCCAAAGGACCTTGCTACCTTCACGCATAGCATCAATACTCTATCCCCAGGCTATCAGGGTGCCTTTGACTATCAGAGTGCAGTGTAACAAGAGTTGACAAGTGGATACAAAATTCTGAATCGAGCTGCAAGAGTATTCAGACAAAGAACTTCCATGAATCTATGGATTTAAATTTGTGTCTGTACATGGGGTTTCTTTGGGGTGATTTGGTAGCATAGGAGGACATGCTCATGCTGTCAAGATGTGGAGCAGAGTCAAACTAGGGCAGATAATTCAGTTGAGAGGGCTCAGAAAGTTCAATGGCCTAAACAATTCACAACCGATGCCCCACACCATAAAAGAGGTATTGTTGTTGCCATGCCTTCATTTGTTCGATTGCACTATAATGGGTTTTGTTCAATTGACTTTTGTTGAAATGGGAATTATTTTTTTCCCCCTCAATTGAAATAGGTTTTATCGGTTTGGATTCCATTGAAATCCTTAGCATTCTTTAGCCTTCCATTGAGATGGATTTCAATGGTTGTTTATAAAATTGATGCAACAGATTGCAGATCCGCATGCATTATTCAGCATGATCTCCACATTTTATCTCATATTGAAACCATAATCCACAATGTTAGAACTGTCTAGTCAGAGGGTTTTTTCATGCCTTAGGATTTAAGCTCCCCTAAATGAGGTTTGCTTATCGAAGACATAGAGATAAACAAAGTAAGTTGTATCATGGCTGGTATCCATTAATTAGCTATTACATTTTTCCATATGAGGTCAAGTTTCTTGAAGTTTTCTACGAATATATTAGTCATTCTTTTTTCTCTCAATCAATGCCAGCTAATTTTGTGCAAGGTTCTTCAAACCCTTAACCTTCACTGTGAAGAAACTGAGAATGGAAACCTTCACTGTGAAGAAACTAAGAATGGAAAGGTATTGGTGGACTACTTCAATCAGGGAAGAATATATGATCTAGTGTTCATGGACAAAGAAATGCCCGTCATGGATGGACATGAGGTAGATCAATTTTCATCCTTTAATTTCGTTTCATAGTTTTTTTTCATTTCTACTGCTTGTCTAAGATTCTCAATTTTTATAATATGTATTCCCTTCTGACTCTTTCTTACCACTGAAATGACTACTTTGTTAGGAAACAAGGCAGCTGAGATCAATGGGAGTCAAGACACCCATTGTTGCACTTTTGCAAATACCTTGCAATCTGACAAAGACCTATTTTTTGAGGTTGGTGTGGATTATTTTCAGACAAAGGTATGTACTATCTATCCAAAATGTTCTGTCCAACATGTTCTTCAAGTTTGATTTTTTTTTTTCGGGTAATGTGCATTCAAGTGAATATTGGTCTTTTATTCATTTATTTTTCTTTTCTGAAAGCATCCAGGATCTTGTTACCAATGCACTCAATTTCTGATTTATGTTTGGTATCTAATGTTTTTTCCCCTTTCCAGCCTCTTCCAAGACATAAACTTGTACAATTACTAGCTCGATATGGTGTTAAGAATTGTTCTGGCAAGAGAAGGGTAGAAAGAGGCTCCATGCCCTAGGCTCCACTGTATTATACCGATGGCCTCATTTTAAAAAAAGGCATGGCAGATTACAGGTTGCCTTCTTAGTATATTGTTGTCTTTATCAGCATTATTACACTGCCTTGATTGAATGATGAGGAATTTAGTTATAGGGTTTCCTGGGATATATAATATAGTAATATTCCTGTGCACTTATGTGAAATTTACTCCATCCGGGGAAGGCTAAAGCTTGAAGTAAAATGTGAAGAGGTTGTGAAAAGTGCATCAAATATTCATTACGTACAGTTATTTTCTCAGTCAGCATCATTACTGCAGAAGTTGCAGCACTCTAATGTTACTGACATTGCCATCACTTTTAAACAGAGGTTTGCCAAAATTGTGCCAACTGTGAAGGACTTTTCCACAGGTAACCTAACCAAATTGAAATCTAAAGAGAATGATTGAAATTTTTTATTTGGTTATGTGGTAAGCCTCGTTATATTTCTATATTGCATCAAATTTTGGGATTCAAATTAAGAATTCCCTTTAAAGTGATTCAAAATGAATTTTTCCCATGGTATGTATTATGATGGATTCATTACCAATTTTTTAAAAAATATTATAATTTCAAGAACTCCTCAAGATCAGTCAAAACAGTTTGAGCCATGCAAGAGGCTGGGACCAACAGCTTGAACTTGAGATTGCGTTTTAGTGGAACTGCTGCTCCATTTTGCTGAAAGTGTTTGTTTTTTTGGACCAGTCTAACCTAAAAGTACTATGATTTCACCCTTTCTCGACAGTGTTTTAGGCACAAATTTGATGGAATTTAGTAAACATTTTATAAAAAAAATCAAAATTTAAAAAATATTGTTTAAACTCGCATAACCTGGGAGCTTGAGGTATCTGAGGGAAATGAATCCATTTATGCATTGGGAAGCATGATTTGATCAACACAAAATTCAAATTTATTAGAACAAATTGCTTGATTCCGGTCAAAAACTCACCAGACTAGCAAAATCGTCAAATTTTTACTCCTCCCAAATAATGTAAAAGATTGATCATATAATGTAATTATATTTACTAGTAAGTTCCTTGCTATCATAATTTGTTATGAAATATTCTTCAGAAAAGTAACTAGAATACTGGGAAATTCTCAAGCGTCAAATTTTTACTCCTCCCAAATAATGTAAAAGATTGGTCATATAATGTAATTATATTTACTAGTAAGTTCTTTGTTGTCATGGATTGTTATGAAATATTCTTCAGAAAAGTAGCTAGAAGACTAGGAAATTCTCAAGCGTCAAATTTTTACTCCTCCCAAATAATGTAAATGTAAAAGATTGGTCATATAATGTAATTATATTTACTATTAAGTTTTTTGTTGTCATGGTTTGTTATGAAATATTCTTCGAAAAAGTAACTAGAAGATTGAGAAATTCTCAAGCAAAGTTTGAGACTTTCTTTTTAATGGTTTATTATACACAATTTGTATCCACTAAGATTAGTAAATTAAGTTCACAAATTCAGAATCATGATTCAAAATATGTTTTCACCAAAAAGCCAAATTTTTGCACATGTAGCTTGGTAAATAGTCTCTTTTTGACCTCTTTATATAAACTTTTAATTCACCATAATCATTAAAATATGTTTTCAAGTCTCCTCTCAATCAAACACTACAATTTTTTACTTCAATTTTTCCATCTAAGCCCATCTACACGAGAGTTTGAAGGAAATAACTCGGTGATTATGAATAGATAAATGTTCCTTTGTATAGTTGTAGTTCATGATTGTACAAGGTTGGAATTAATGTTGTTTTAGTACATGCCGTTATGAGAAGAACGGAATATATAAATATCAATGGAATAAATAATTCTCAAACCAACCTTGATTGGGAAAGTGAATTGGGGATACTAAGCCTTAAACCTTACACATGAAGGGAGTAGATAGATGGGTAAAGCTGCATTTACTTGTTTAGAAAGCTATGAAAATATAAGTTTAAAAAAATTGTAAAACATTTAGTTTGAGTTTGTGCTTGAGATTGAGTAATTTTTAATATTCAACCATAAACATTTGAGAAATTAGCCAAATCCCTTGTGCTCTTAATCATTTTTTTTAAATTTTCTTGATAAAGACAATGTAGAATTAGAGAATCTCTCAAAAAAAGACATTCTAAGATTAAAATCTATAATATGATATTAAGACACAGATAACATATAAGAGTATCAAATATTATGACATCAAAATTAGTTAAAATTAAGACCTATCAAAATTAGTAAAAATTAAAAAGAGAGTGGAATGTATACCATGTATATTCATGAGAGGGTGGAAAGTATGGAGAGGGATGTTTATTGTAAATGTTCTTGAGAGGGTGGAGAGGGATGTATGTTTTGTTTGAGATTTAGAAGTGTATTTATTTGAATTTATTATAATTAATTAAGTTGAGCTTTAAATGGGTTTTTATTTTTTATTTTTAAAAATATATATTTTAAATCTTTGTAATATTGTTTTATAAATTTATTTACCATTTTTTAATGTGAAAATAAAAGTATTTATTAATATTCCAAAAGAAAAAGAAAGAATGTAAACATAGAAAAAATCCACCCATATGAATAGTATAATATAACATAATATTATAAAAATAATAACTATAAGATAAATTTGATGAAAAAGATAAGACATTGAAATTGTCATCAAAGTTAGTATCAAATAAAAAAAATACTATCTTGTCAAAATAAAGACTTATAACTACAAGTTTAGTGTTTAAATTTAATGCTCTAAAGAATATATTGTTGGAAAAGCCTCTAACTACCTAAAGAGATTAGGATGAGAACTATACGAAGAGATTAGGATGAGAACTAAATGAAGTAAAAAACCTATATAATAATGTGTATGCAAAAAAAGAACATAGAGATACAATTATCACATAAAACAATTTAGCCAAAGAAATTGTGTAAATTTTAATAGAGTGCAAAAGCAAACATGATAGTGGAATCTACATTAGAGTTAGCACAAAATGGAAAAAACCATTATTGTATGTGCAGACATGCTATGAAACATCTCATGTAGAAACATAACATAAAGATATGGTTGAATCTACACAGTATTTTTTATGGACAGTGTATAAAATTGATCGACATTAAAAAGATAAACATATGTCATGCATCTTTGCAGTAATATGATGGGTAGAAATGGAGTATGAGATTTAGTTACTTGTGAATACAAGACAACATGTTTCTCTATTAGAGAGCTTAGAGTAAGATTGTGAGGTAAGTCATTTTAAGTACTAGAATAATGATGATTTAGTGCTAAAACTTAGTGCTAGTTTGATGAAATGCCATTGAAATAATGTTACATATTTATACAATAAAATGACTTAATAAGTGGACAAATTCGACTTTTTTTAGTCCATTTTATTTTGGCAAGATAAAGTTCAGATTGATCTAGATTTTTTTTTTTTTGTCTTTCCAAACTCTAACAATTTCTATTGTCTTAAAATGGACAAAAAAATCAAGGGACACTTCCATGGTTGAAGTTCCCATCAATCGGGTGGAATTATGCCTTTCAGCAAAAATCCCTATCGGATCGGAGAGAGAAATTTCCATTGGAAAAAGAGTGATTTTTTTCACTTATTAACCCTTTTTATTTTTTAAAGGAAAATCTCATGAGAAAATCCAAAGGATGTTTCTCTACATTTACAGATGGCATCCCTCATAAGTTGATGAGTTTAGGTTAGTGTGCCCCAAGTGGAGAGGATAACAACTCGTCATACATTCTCTTGTGACAACGAAGGCGAGTGGGAAGGTTACAAAAACTCTGGTAGCTCATAAGTAAATTTAAATTCTGAAAATGAAGCACACATGCCAACAAAAACATTTTAAGAAACAAAACCAAGAGTTGTAGACATAACTAAAGAAGGTTAAAGGAAAGTTAGCAGAAAAATATTAGCAGATACTGAAATTGGAAACCACCCTGGAGCAAACCACCAAGTTATATGAAGAAAGTGTGGGTTATAGAACTCCTTCAAGGATTTACACTATATATCTCAAGGAGAATGGTGCCAGTTTCAACTCCAAAGATTGAAGAATGACTTTCCAATAGAATTGCCTAGTCCAAAAGATTTTGTGGATGCCTTATTAGAAAGCACGGGCCTTGAGAAATATCAGTTGTGTGAATTTTAACTCCACAATTTAGTGTTGCCTCATTCTTCTGACTAGTCCCCTAATCCTTATGTTGGTATTTCCAATTGGGGGTGCTTTGTTCTTGGATAAACCACGAGATAGAAAGAGCCCATGATATCCACCTATGTTAGTCAGAAGAATGGGAGAATGCATTATATATTAGAGAAGAATCATTGTGCCCAGAAATAGTAATCCAGGACCACAATGCTTTAATAGTTGATGACGGCTTGATCCCCATCCTTGTGGAAAAACAACAAGAGGTGATTAAACATTTTGACAACGATGTTCAAAGTTCCCTTCAGGATGCAGAGGAAGCTATAAGGGATAGATGGAAAAGGATTTCTGTGGACTTAAAGAAAAGAGAACCACACTCTCACAAAAGATTAGATATTTCTTTGTTTAGGGAAAAAATGTACAAAGAATATGTACAAAAGAACAAGCTGAAATGGAATGGGACAAAGATGAACCCCCAATTTTTCCTTCCTCTGTCCATTAAGACCTAAATCAAGGAGAAGAAAGAAGAAATTGGGACGAAGAGGAACATAGCATGGGATATTACTCAGTATCCAAATTGTACTCGGTATGAATTCATTTATCATGTAAATATAAACCACTCAGGTCCAAGAAGACAAAGATTTGATTCATATCGTGTGTTATGTGGTACTATTAGTTTACAACTTCTATAACCTTTACTGCAATATTATTAGCTAGAACATATTCATATTTTCTTATGTTACAATAATTATGATGGTATTCTGCTTGTACTTCTATCCAAGTGTCATCCATCATGAGAATGTTCTCTGCAATTTCTTTTACTGCATTGATAGTGGGAGCCAAATCTGGGTTTTCAACTTGTTCTTCCATAGTTGTAGGTGAATGTGACTGTTGTTAGTCAAACTATTTACTTTTTGGTTCTTCTACCCTTTCTTCTTCATTTCTTTCTTCTTCCACAACTTTCCTCTAAACTACTTCATTATTGGTTGTAACATCTACCTCTATTTACCTATTAGAAGTTGTGTCTAAGTGTTTGGGAAGTTCTTTAGTAGCTGAAATGAGGTCTACTTCTAATGAATTATCTATTGTGTTACCCTTCCACCCACCCCATCTTTTGTGAATCATCTATCCGTCATACTATAGTTTATTCCACCCCTCCACCATGCTCAAGTTTTAATCACCCTGTTCAACACACTCTAATGGCTTTAACCCTCATTGATCTCTTTGATAAAAGTTATTATTCATTAACAAACAAACCTAATGGATCTAGCATGAATGTCTAACATATTTAGTGTGCATGCATTATTTTTGACAACTATAGTATATAGGCACATAATAGAGACTCCCCTTATATATTTATAGTAGTAGATAGGAACAAAATAGACACTCCCCTTATTATGCATAATTAATTTTTTGATGAGAGTTGGTAATTATATATTAATTTCTTATTTTACAAAGATGATATAATATATCACTTCTAATCAAGTAATATGTTGTGTGAAAATATGCATCCCAAGGGAAAGAATATCCCAAAAAGGAAACTCCTAAAACCAAGGGGAAGTCCCTATAACTTATTGAACAATATTTGTGATTCCCCAGACAATACAAAAACATGTTTCCCATTACTCATGCTTCCACCAAGAATGTTCATGGTTCTATAAATAGAGCTCATGGTTCCACCAACAAAATTACAAAAATCTTTGATCAAATATAAATTACAAAATTTCAGTTAATATAAATATTTGATTAAAACATTTTTCTGGTGTCCCTCAAAATTGGCCATGGAGGGACACTATAATTAAACTATTATCAATCTCGAGGTATGTGAAATAAACACATAAACAAACAAGTTATTCATGCATAGTAAGAAAACTCATCAAGATGTTGTAAGAATCAAACTCATGCCAAGAGGATTATCTTTCACCTCTAGAGGAAGATCAACCATTATGGGCTTCCATTCCTCATTTCCCAACTTGGGTTCTCTAGGATTATTTGGTTTGGAAATGGGAAAAGGAACAATGTGAAACTCATCAATCTAGGGTATATTCAGGGTTCTTTCTCAAGTCCAATGCCTTTCCCTCCCTTGATTTGATGTTCTCTTACAATGCACCCTGATCTATGTTGGTATTGTTGGTCGCATGAATCTTGAGAGTGTGTAGAGTGGGAAGTAGAGTGCCTTTAATTAGTACCTTGATCATGGTGCTGGTATAGTAGCACATGACCTCATGTGGGTGGTCTAATTCCATCTTTGTGACCTTCCATGGTACATCTAGATTTCAATAGTAGTATATAGGAACATAATAGGGCCTTCTTATATATTTATAGTAGTATATATGAACATAATAGAGACTCCTCTTATTATGCAAAATCAATGTTTTGATGAGAGTTGGTAATTATATATTAATTTCTTGTTTTCCAAAGATGATATAAAATATCACTAATATGTTGTGTAAAAATATGCATCCCAATGGGAAAGAATCTCCCAAAAGGGATACCTCCTAGGGGATATTGGATGGAAGATTGTGGTGTAAAAACTTAAAATTCCATGCCTAGGTTGATTGTGCATAGTTACAAAATTAGAATGAGTGTTTTAAGCTTTTGTTCTTGCAATATAGCATGCATCTAGGGTGATAAATTCCTAGGTATTTCAAGTACTTCCATAGGGCAGGTGTTGATGTCATTTCTCCTAACTAGAAAAATAGTAAATATTCATAAGTAATATCTATGAGGGATATGAATTGATCACGGTTTCTTTTTAGAGAGGCGATCCTTCTCTAAGTCCTTAAAGAGTTAAACATTAGATTATAGACAACATAAATTATTTTTTATGGGCCTTGAAAGTTTTATAAGGTAAAATCCAACAAAAATATTCACTGGTATGCATCTCTCTCTCTCTCTCTCTCTCTCTCTCTCTCTCTCTCTCTCTCTCTCTCACACACACACACACACACATATTGCCCGAATTGATTTGGATGTGTCTAGAGCCTTTCTCAACATTTCTCTATATTGTAGATTTTAGGAGCTTTCAACAGCATCTCTGTTCGAAGGCCAGGGCCCTCCTTCGTGCAGAGTTGAGGATAGTTTTAGATGTTTTAGTTTATTTACTTCTGCTCAGTGTGGAATTTCAGTTTGATATATTTATATAGTTAGCTGCAACTACATTCATTAAGTAATTGTGTATCATATTTTCTTTGGCTTGTTGTAGCAGTGTGGTGTGACAGACGACTATGTAGTTAATTCTTTCTTTTATGCAAAAGTGTGTTGATAGTTGTTACAGTCTCATTCAACTTTTGTGTGACATGTTATTTATCTTTCTTATAGTTTTCTAGATTGGATAGATCATTTTATTTGATGAATTTGCTGCTTTATTAATACTTAGTGATTGTTCTAGTTTGGTAATATAGACTTCCATTTTCTGCAAGAGTAATTTTAGGTTGATTTATCTTTTGATTATAAACCTTAAGATTGATATGATAGGAAGCATAAGTTCTTTTCAATTCCTAGATTGATAATTTTATTTGATTCCTTACAAGGCACTGAGTTGGTTGAGAAACGATTAGAATTGATTGAATTGCATTTTACTTATCAACTACTGAAAATGTTTATGCATATACTTTTCTAATTTCCTTTGAAATAAGCAGACTTCCCTGGGTTGACAGTTAAATATTGAGCACTCTGCTTGTTAAGAAATTAATAGGTATATAGAGTGCCCAACAATGGTTCCATAAACATATCTCTTGGTTCCACCAATAGTGCTCAATTTTTTGCTAATAATGCTCATGATTCCATAAATGTGCATGTTTTCACCACCCATGCTCACAGTACCATCAACAAGGGTCATGGTTCCATAAATAGAGCTCATGGTTCCACCAATAATGTCCATGGATCAATTCTCATTTTTGGAGACTCAACTGACAAATATTCAAGATTACACTAAATATGTTCATGGTTCCATAACTCTTGGTTCCACTAATAGTGCTCATGGTTCCGTAGCTAGAGCTCATGGTTCCACCAACAATGCTCATGGTTCTATAAATAGAGCTCGTGATTCCATAAACAAACCTCTTGGTTCCACTAACTGATTACCATTACTTGTAGTTCCACCACTAATGCTCATGGTTCCATAAATAGAGATCATGGTTCTACCATCAATGCCCATGGTTCCACCAACAATGCTCATGGATCCATAAATAGATCTCATGGTTGTTTCACCAACAATTCTCATTGTTCCATAAATAGAGCTCATGGTTCCACTAACAATGGTCATGGTTCCACTAATATTTCTCATGGTTCCACCAACATTGCCCATGGTTCTAGCAATACAGCGCATGGTTCCACTAGCAATGCTCATGGTTCCATAAATAGAGTTCATGGTTCCACCAACAATGTTAAGGAACTCATGTAAAGTCACTCATTTGAAACTCCTTGCACCTTTAAAAAAAATTCAAATGTTACTTTTTTACTTGAAAGGAGAATTTATTACACCAAATTCACTACCTACAATGCTCATTGTTACATAAATAGTGCTATTTACCATGATGAGCTCATGGTATATATCATCTTTATTTTACTAAACCCAACTTGCATGGGTTAAAGATTTATGGCATGTGTATTTTTGTTTTGTTCGTCATTTATTCATTCATGTTATATTTTTTTATACTTTTAAAATGATATACATAATGCGCAACTTATACATTTGCAAAATGTAAAGATTTAAAATCAATTATTGTAAAATTTGATATTCATTTGTTGTAGTGATTATTTTGTGGGTGGGTTATTTGCAAACTTTCTAAAGTCCTTTTGAGATACATTCGACATAATTTTGGGGTAAAAAAGTTATGAGATTATCTCCTAGTATCTCATCACTATTTTACACATCAAGAGATTGCAAGCAAGATGCTCATGATCATTACTGATGGTTCCATAAATAGAGCTCATGGTTCCACCACTGATGCTCATGGTTCCATCAACAAATGTTCATGGTTTCATAAATAGAGCTCATGATTTCACCAACAATGATTGTGGCTCCACTGATAATGCTCATGTTTCCAAAGATAAAGCTCATGGTTCCATTAATAAAGCTCATGGTTCCATTAACAATGCTCATAGTTCCACCAATTGTGCTCATGGTTCCATAAATAGAGCTCATGGTTCCACCAACAATTCTCATTCCATAAACAGATTACATGAACAGGTATCTTGGCTCCACCAAGAATGCTCATGGTTACACCAATAATTCTCATGGTTCCATAAATAGAGGCAAGTTGGATGCATTCCATGATCATGGTGAAGCATTCACACAATGATGTCAGAGTAATTGATTCTACTTTTATGGGGGATGTTACCCCACAAAATAGAACCCATGATAAATTCACGGATCATGGTGCGATCAATGGATAACATCGAAGAAGCTAGAGCTCAATGTCACCACAACCTAGCATCTTGAACACTTTAGGCCATCTCCTAAAACTAAGGAGGAGTCCCTTTAACCGAGTGAACAATATTTGTGATTTCCTAGATAATACATAAACATGTTTCCCATTACTCATGGTTCCACCAAGAATGCTCATGGTTCCATAAATAGAGCTCATGATTCCACCACTAAATTGCTCATTTCCCATTAAAATTTTGTTCAATGTTTCTTACATGGTTTCATCACCTGGAAACCATTACTCATGGTTCCACCACTAATGCTCATGTTTCATCAATAGAAATTATGGTTCTACATCAATGCTCATGGTTCCACCAACAATGTTCACGATTCCATAAATAGAGCTCATAGTTCCACCAATAATGCTCATGGTTCCATAAATAGAGCTCATGGTTTCAGCAATAATGCCTTTTTTATTCCTATTACAATTCCAATTCCCATTTGTGGAACTATGGGAATTATTGGTGGAACCACGATCATTATTGGTGGAAGCAAGAGATCTGTTTATGGAACCATGAGCTCTATTTATGGAACCATAAGCATTGTTAGTGGAACAATGAGAATTGTTGGTGGAACCATGTGCTCTAGCTATGGAAACATAAACTCTAGCTATGGAACCATGAGCAATTAGTGGAACCATGAGCATTGTTAATGGAACCATGAGCATCATTAGTGGAACCATGAGCATCATTGGTGGAACCATGAATAGAGCTCATGGTTCCACAAATAGAGCTCATGGTTCCACCAACAATGTGTCTGGTTCCATAAATAAGTCTCATGGTTCCACCAACAATGCTCATGGTTCCATAAATAGAGCTCATGGTTCCACCAACAATTCAAATGGTTCCTTAACTTTTTTGAGATTCCACCAACAATTCTCATGGTTCCACCAATAATGCTCATGGTTCCATAAATAAAGCTCATGGCTCCACCACCATGAGACCATTACTCATGGTTCTGCAAGTAATGCTCATGGTTCCATAAATAGAGCTCTCATCAATGCTCATGCTTCCACCAACAATACCCATGGTTCCATGAGCTCTATTTATGGAACCATGGGTATTGTTGGTAGAATCATGAGCATTGATGAGAGATCTATTTATGGAACCATGAGCATTGTTGGTGGAACCAAGATCTCTATTATGGAACCACGAGCTCATGCTCATGCCCTTAGTTAAGGATTTTCCACGCATGTCCTTCTAATAGAATATTATATTCTTTAAATTGTATATAGTGAACACAGGGACTTCACTTAGTGAACCTCTCACATAGCACATGCGATCGTGGGATATAAAAGAATACACTTAATTTTTAGAGATATTGACCCAAACTAGTTTTGTTGAAACCCCCTCCCAATACTTAAAACCTCCTCCCCACCCCTTTTTATACCTCAATCCTGATAAACCACCCTACCCACCCCCACCTTAAACCCCTCATCCCCCCCAATACCTGCAATATATTGGTTCAATTTTTTATAATTTTAAAACCCACAATATAAACTAACATGATAGGATATTGGTCAACAAGTGAAGCCCTCGTGATAGTGAATGAGATTTGGACATCTTGGATATGCATGTGTGCCAAGGCTTTGTACTCAAGAGACATACAGTTATGATTATTGTTTAGTATATGTTATACATTATAGATATGTGATGGTATGTGGGACATGGAATGTTCTCACCTATGTATATAATGTGAATAAACATACTTGATAAGTTAAATGGTTTAATACCCTTATGTAAAGAGAAAATAACCTGATCTAAAGGTAAAGAATAAATAGATTGTAAAATGGTATTATCGTGATACTAGATTATGGTAAGTGAACTAATGCTTCAAACATACAGAGGATTAAGTATGGTCAAAGAGTTAAGCTAATAAATAATTGTGTGAGTATATGAAGTGGATTAATTGATTACCATTAATAAAGTAAATGAACTATTATAATCTTTAACAATTTTGGTTTCACTTAATTCAAAATGATGAGAACTTATGCTTTTGATATCAGTATTTTAGTGTGTCAATATAATAACCCTACCACGCTTATGATTGTAAGATGTACCATGATATTTTTTAATAAAAATCAATTGTACTAAAGCTCTGGGATACACGATTCATGTTCAAGACATATTTTTATGCTAGTGTTCCATGTAAATAGTAAGGTAGAGTTTTGGGATGGTCATAACATTATTCTTTTATGTTCTCTCAAAAATATTAAAAAATATATATTTATTTATTGTATATCAAATATGATTTTAATAATAATTATGATTTATATTATTTTATTTAAAAACTTTAGAATGATGATGGCCCTTCTCATTTCTTATAACTGGTAAAATATTCTTTAAAATGTTAATTTTATGTTTAGATATTGTAATAAATGAAAATACCATATTTACTATTATGATTTTTACTATAATCAAATTTCAAAACAATTAAATTATAAATTTGAAATAATTTAAAATAGTTTAACAAATTGAATAAAACAAAAATAAAATATTTTCATTTTAAAATATATTTCTTTTATATGCATAGCATTTATAAAATTAAAAAAAGCTATGAAGTGACAATGATCAGACCTTACTCTAGCTGGAAGGTACAAACAAAGCTCTAAAGATCTAGGGGAAAATTTGTTTGGGTCTAAGCTAGTCAAGCTCTATAGTGCTCAAGATCTCATAATTTGCAACAATCTAAAGAAGTGGCCCAATTCTAGCCATATGACCTATATCCATGGACTTGGTAGCAGCATGGTAGACTATGTTATTTCTACTATCCCTTTATATAATGAAATAATGAATTTTGACATCTTTAATGACCATGAGCCTCACTCAAATAACAAACCTTTAATTGTAACTCTAAATTTTGTCATGCATAGAGATCCCATAGAAGATAATCATCATAGCCAAAAAAACTTGATCTTTGATAGAAATAGAAATGATATTTTTCTAAATGAATTAAAAATTAATTTGCTTGCTTTATCAAGTATAGACAACATAGAAGACCTCTATCATAATTTTACTACAACCCTCTTATATATTCTATTAACAAGTTCTCTATTGAAGTTTCAAGTAATAAATAAAATAGCAAAACCAACCCTTGGTATGATAAAGATTGTAAAAGTGCAAGGAGATAAATCAAGGAACCTCTTGATGAGTCTCTTAAAATTGACAAGATAAAAATATACAAATCCCTAACTAAAAGGAAAAAAATGCAATATATTCATAAAATATAAGAAAATCTCTTACACCTCTCTAAGGTGGCTCCTAAGAAATTATGGAGGCAGATTCTAACTAGAAAAACTAAAGATAATAATAGAATTGCTTTACACGATAGGAATTCCTATTTTAAAAAGCTTTATGAATCCCCAAATGTCATAGATAACTTTGAAACCCTACTCACAATAGAAGAAGTTTTCTCATTAGAAGATATAGATTTTGGGGTTAAGCGTCTGGAAAATGTGAAAGCTAAGGACATTGAAGGTTACCAAGTAGAAATCTTAAAAATTGGAGGTCATGTCGTCATCTCGCACATCCATAATATTTTCAATCAATCAGTCAAGCAAGGGTTCCCTAAACCATGAACTCAAAGCCTCATTATCCCTATTTTTAAAAGCAGGGATACAAATAACCCCTCTAATTATCGAACAATTATGATTATCCCTCTCTTAGCAAAGTTATATGGTATTATTTTGTAAAATAAGATCAGCATTTGGCTTGAAAGTGAAGGTAAGCAAGCTAAAGGCCAAGCAGGTTTTAGAAGGAAACACTCAATAACAGACCACCTCGTTACACTTAGGATCATTATGGAGGAATGTCGTAATGATAAATCCAATCTCTTTTGTTGCTTGATGGACTTTAGAAAGGATTTTGATACGGTACCTAGAAATAACTTATGGAATATATTAGAAGAGCTAAAGGTCCCTCTCGAGTTGAGATCTACCCCAATAAGGTTATACGAGAATGTCATTGCTAAGTTTAAGAGCAATGAGGGGTGGTTGAAATATATTAAGAGTAATATCGGAGTTAAACAAGGTTGCCCCTCTCCCCTACCCTATTTGGTATCTACATTGATAAGCTAGAAGGTTTTTTAGAGGAAGCAGGCTATGCTGGCATAATCTTAGCTAGAATATTCATCATCCTTCTTCTCTATGTTGATGATATTGTTCTTCTAGCAAGGTGTCCATTTGATCTTGATAAGCAACTAAGACTTCTTAAGGATTTTTGCTCTACCATGGGTATGACTGTTAACACTAACAAAGAAAAATTTATGATTATCAAATCCAAGAAGGACACTTACACTAATATTTGGTATAGCAATAGCAACTTGAAGAAAGTGTCTTCTTACAAATACCTAGGAATTGATATTCATCACAAGCTCAACTGGAAATATATCATTGAGAAAAGGATTAATGGAGGGTGGAAAGCTTATTTTGTTCTTGAAAATAGTTGTAAAGAAGCAAACCTTGTGATGTGGGATAAAAAGAAGCTCCTCTTTGAAACTTTAGTCACTCATATTATCTTGTATGGATGTGAGCTTTGGGGTTGCAACATCTCTAGAGAATCCTAGAAAAATATTGAGTAAATCGAAAAGCGTTTTATAACATATAACCTCAAAATTAAAAGCAATACACCCTATCATATTCTCCCTATAGAAGTGGGTCTTTACACTATCGAGAGCCTAGCTATGACTAGGATCCTATTGTACAAGAAAAAAATCAATAACATGGGAGACCATAGACTTCCTATGCTAGCTTTAAATCCCAGCCAAAACCACCTAAGGCTCAAGCGAGGTTGGCATAAAGATACCATGGCCTGGTTAAACCATTGGGAGATCGACGAAAATGTTGCATTGCAAAATATTAATAACATTAAAAATATTGTTACTTCTAAGTTTAAAGAGAAAACGTGGTGTGAGAAAAATTTTGAGGCTAAAAGAAAATTAGGGTATTATAAGGAGGTCATCAACCCTACTCTAGAAGATGAAAAATATCTCTCTGTTTTAGCTAGTTCAAAGAAAAAAAAAATATAGCCAAGATAAGAACGAACACTCATGAGCTTCATAGTGAAATTGGTCGTTGGGCAGTTCCTAAAACACCACGGGTGGAAAGGATTTGTCATCTTTGTGAGAATATGAACATTGAAGATGAAAATCACTTCCTCTTAGAATGCCCTGCGTACACCCACATTAGATATTAGTTTCATAATCTTTTTTGCAATACCGACCTTCCTAGCCTTTTAAAATGTCAAAATTATAATGAGCTCGGGACGCTTCTCTCCAAGCTCTTTGAACATAGGAATACAATTTTAAAACAAACTAAATAATTCGTTTCTTTAGGTCCGATAGACCAAAGTTTGGTCTCAATGGACATTAACCATCATCATCATCATATATATATGTGTGTGTGTTTACATATATATAGACATATATAGATAGATAGATAGATAGATAGATAGATATAAAGTGTACACCATTTTTACTTGATTACAATGTTTTTATTACAAGGATTTAATATGTAGAAATCTCAAAAAAAATTAAGGTGAAAATAAACTAAGTTTTCTATGTCAAAAGTAATTGGGAAACCATAATTATTTGAAAATTTCTATAAATTCCTTTTTCATAAAGTCTAATACACTTTACTTGGTTTTGGCCTTAAACAATGCTTTCCTAACAATCTCATTTTGTAACACCTAGTAGTACTAGATAGTTTTATTGAAGCAATATCCTATAAATCGGATAAATATAGTTTGTTATTTTGTGCCAATAAAGAAATATTTTTTAAGGAACGTCTTAAAAAGAAAACACATTTATTTAAGAAGTTTTATAACCCATAAAATTAATTGATTATCAATTTTACTCATTAATGTTATTTGTTACCTCTCCACAATGACATCCAAAAAATTGTTTAAAATATGTAAAAGCATCTTTAAAATAAGTAAAAGCATACACATTGAACTTAGAATTTCATCACTTACTACAAAGCTTATATAAGATTTAAATCCATAATAAATAAATGGGTTTTCATAGTCTAAAAATTCTAAGATTTGGGTAGGAATAGGTTGATTTTTTTAGACATGATTAGTCAATTTTTTTTTTTAAATCCAAGTTACGATTGTCAAATTTTTGAATTTTGAGTGCTCTCAATGAGTTTTTGAGGGAGATGAATCCATTTCCACCATCAAAATTGAAATAAAAATATAGTTACATTCTAATTTTACAAAAAAAGAAAAAACTCCAAGAAAAAAAATGGTCCTCTAGAGATCCAATTTTTAGATATCAATTTTTTTATAACATCCTTTATATTTTTTTAGCTTTCCACCACCATTTTTAAAAAATGTTTAAAATAAACAAAGACATATTTAAAATAAGTAAAAGCATTCAAATTGAACTTATAATTTCTTATTACAAGTATTTATAAGATTTAAATCCTTAATAAATAAATAAGATTGTGTTTTTTATTTTTTACTGGTCTTTAATGCTTTATATCAACTAAATCAAATTCAATTTTTATTTATGAATAATATTGAAATAGTTATATTTAAAAGTTGCATGGTTAATGTAAAAATAGATAGATTTTAGTTGTTTATAAAAAAATAACATAATAGTTTATTTCATTTGAAATTCAGATTTTAGTTGTTTATAAAAAAATAACATAATAATTTATTTAATTTATAATTTATAATTAGTTAAACTATTTTTACGCCGTTAGGCATTTTTCTCCGAAGAAGTTCGGAAAAGAACTGTTCATTTTCGTCGTCTATAGGTTGAATTAGATGCTGGCACGTGTTTCATGTTGACGATTTGAAGGTTCTGCCGCCTGTTTGATTTACCATTGTCCATTTTGTTAATGTTTCATCCTCACTGCCAGGTTCGCGGTTCTACTACCCTCCCTCCTCTGTTGGTTTTAAGGTTCGGCCGCTGCGTGTTTGATTTACCATTTATTGCCAAAGTATAAGGAAGCTTCATGATGTTTCTTCATGAATGCATTGAATCTTTGCACAAGCTCGCGGACTGAATCGTACCTCTTCGGCCTCGCAGAGCTCTCTCACAATCCTCACTTCAACCCCACATTTTCATTCAAGAAAACAAGCTCCAGATCAGCTCCAACGCCCGAGGATTGAGCTACAGGAGTCCGCTGATTGGGATGGAAAGTTTTCGAAGATTTAGGACGAGATCTTAACTGGATTCAAACCTCGGACCAGCCGAAGCTCAGGGCCTTCGAGTCATTTTAGCGGAATTTCAGCTACAGTGAGGGCATATAATCGAACCCTCCAACAAAATCGGTGCAAAGGCGGTGTCTCAGAGTACTTTTTGAAAATTTCGGATTTGGGCTTTTGCGCGCTACAAATGTATTACGCTTGCTGGTAAGCTATTTATAGATTTAATTATTTTGGTGTTTTTGGGTGTTTCTGCTTATGCCTCGAGGGGATTTGAATCCGCGACCATGCTCCATTGAATGCAAAGGGTTTAAAGTTTAAACATAACATTAATTAAATAGTGCGACATATCTAGCAAATCAGGAGAAGCATTTTCTTCTGGTATTGGGAGACATTTTGGCCTAAAATGGACGTAATAGCTTAGATAATTTGGTTAATGATTAGTCAAGTTATAAATTACCAGGTTTTTGATGAGCTACGATCCGGTGAATGCTTAAGAAAACATTTTCTACTATAATTTTAGTGGCAGTGGCTGTGATATTAGATCTACGACTCTAAGAACGAGGAAAACATCAATTTATCTATTTTTTTCTTCTTGAAGTTGCTTCGAGAACATACCCCGAGGTTGGGGGATGCAATTTATAAAACAACACAGACTTCCTTTCGTTTAGGGGCTAGGATTGAGGGTCTATTCCGCCAACGTCGCCCGGTACTTCTGGTTTCATCCCTTTTTTGGCATGCCATTTGGGTGGTAGACCACATTGAGAATGGAATGCCGGCATGTGGCTTAAACAATCTCACCAGTGAACCTAGGCCCCGGTTTCCAAATTTCAATTCTGACCAATTTTATATAGCAAGACATCAATAGGGATAGATTAAGCGTAAGTAGCTAGGCATCCAAAGGCAGGTGGGTTGACAGTGGACCTCTGCATCCTAGATCCTAAACCTCTTTGGTCAGAATTCCGCAATGGCTATAATTCGATTAAAATGTCCCAATAAATAACTATCATGGCATTATCTTCTAGTTAAAAACAAAGCTTAAGCTACTTGGCAGGGCTTAACAGGCTCTGGTTGTTGTCAACATAATTCAGAAATATCGACATCTCAAGATTGACAGGACTTAACACACTCTTTATGTTGACATGTCAAGTTTAATCTTTCTTTTCTTAGTATAGCAATGGGGATGGTGGATTAGTCCTTTTTATTGGTTGTCAGTTCAACTGATTCTGTTGTGCAAACTTTTATGAAAATACTACATGGATCAAACTACTAGCATCTTTTAGCTCAACTGACATTTTCTTGCTGACATTGCAAATTTCATTTTCTATCCAGTGCACTTTGTCTGCTCACAATCAATGGAGAGCAACTTGATTGCTTTTGATTGGGGTGATCGATGGATGAAGTGATGATACCGGGATGCTTCAGATAGAGTAGACACATTTCATATTATTAAGAAGAAAGTGCCATGCCTCCGGTGAGGTATGAAATTAGAAATGAATACAGTGTTGCAAATCCAGATTTGTACAGCTCATCAGGCAAGGATGATTTTGGGGCTTTGCTGGAAGGAGTGGTGATGGTAGGTTTGGTTGGCATTATACGTCAGTTGGGTAACCTAGCGGAGTAATTATCTTCTAGCTATTTTTTTATGTGTGCTTATGTATTTGTTGCCTCACTTGTGAAGCAGTTCTGCATTGACAAAAAAATATTGAAGCATCCTCAGTTCCAAAGTTTATCTTTTTCACATCAGTTATGAATCATGATAATGAATTTGGAATAATGGATCCAATCAATTCTTAGCACATCAGAACAATTCCAACCTACAATCCCAATCCACTCCAAGAAGGGGGGATGAATATTCTAACATGCTTACACTTGTCTATTATAAGGGGGTAATCTGATAATGGGAAAGGAGTGAAAAAATTAGACTTTTTCCATGTATGCAAATAGGCCTTCATCATTCTTGGATCTACAAAATATGGTTGTAATAAAATTAGTTGATTTTCCTTTAATGCCTTTATTTTTCAAGCTGCTTCTTACATCAGAAATTGAGCTTAAGTAGATTCTGCAGGATTCACCTTAAGTTGAAGATGTTTGATAAATCTATTCTTTGGTAGAAGTCAAGTATGCTATTCTATGCCACTGTTATTTAGATTCCCCTGGTTTGGCTCTTCCTATGTGATTCTTCTGGCGTGCTTTGCTCCACAAATATTTGGAGGAGTTTCTGGTCACAGTAGAAGTGTAAACTCACTCTAATTGTCAAAAAACTATTGTTGTAGACATATTTTGCTTCCTATCACTTATACAGAGTTAAGTGTCCACTATGATCAAGAATTTGAATTCCTACAATTTCTTCAAAATATGAAAGTGACGTGAGATAGGTGGGACCAACAACTATTTAGTAAATATGTGGTCATTTTGGGAATTATTTTCTTTCATGTTCTTATTGCCGCATTGAATTTTTTTTCCTTTCTTATGTTTTTCTCATAAGACATGATTGCTACAAGACATTTTTCAATGAACTTTAAGGGGACCTATCTCTACAACTCTGTTGGGTCATTTCAGTTCTTCCCTTTATCATGTTCCCTGCTGTTCCTTATCTTTATTTATTTGTTTTTTGTTCTTAGTACTAGTCTCTTACTTTATTGTAGGTATGTATATCTTCATTAAATCATTGTATTTATTTTTTTTACATATCATCATTAATTTATCGACGGCTTTGAGTTCTAACAGCTACAGGAATGTCTTTTCTTGGGTATTTTGATAAAAATGATCTTAATGAGAAGTGAGGCTAATTGCAGTTTATTAGGACTTTCTGATTCATGCCACCTTTTTCACTCCCATGTATCTACTCAAATATTCAAAGATGAATAAAACCAATGTGATTGTCATGACAGTGCACTAACTATCATTAGAAATTTGGCTAGTGGTCTGGTTAGTTTGATAAGGTCACTTTACATAAGAATTTTTGGGTTGACTATCATGTACAGTAAAATTAAGATAAGATAATTTTATTAATGTCCAATGAATGACCGCTTAAGTAGGTCAAAGGGATTGTTGGGTACAAAATGATGTCCATACAACATGGGAGCACTAAAATGACTTTTATGAAAAACAATATGTAAAAATTCAAGTATGAATCTAATTTAAATCCCGAAAGGCCAACTCCTAAGATGGAGAGTCGATCCGAGAGGGAGATCTGCCGAGAAAATGGATCTAGACACGATACAAATGGTACAAGCCTATCATGGTCTGTTGGAACCATCTCTCTTAACGTTTGAGTATGAATGGAGGAATCTCAGCATACAAGTCTGTTTGGAGGAAAAACTAGAAGAAGAGTTGGACTGTGTAATGTACTGCTGCCTAGAGGAGGGGACCCATCGTTGTGATTTGGATGATATCAACTGACTGCTGGTATCAGACCAGGCTTGGCAATGCTGCTAAGGTCTTGCAGAAGTGGAGGTGGTCCTTCAGGTCCATACAAATCTGGGGTTGGAAAGATAATTGCTATATGTCTACCTCTTGGTGCCCGTAGTAGATGGGAGCAACGTGAAAAAAGAAGACTAGTGATCTGCTGAGTGGAAGTTGGTCCAGCATGTGGATGTGGCTGAAGGATAAGAGAGTGGATTCGAAGGGCCTCCTGCAAGTATAAGTTAAAACATCTATAGTTGGGGAACTTGAAGAAACTGGCAAGAGTCTGAAGCTCCTTGACTAGAAACTCACTGAAAAGGCAGTGGAACTGCCCTTGAATCTCATAGTAAATAGGGTAGCGGAAGATGAAGTGCTCTCGATCTTAACTAATTGAAGATGGCATACTTGGTGGATCCTGTGAGTTGGTCAATCTAGTGATCTCTCTCCACCCTAAGTCTATGAGATCCCTCCTTGATTTGAATCAGGGAAATAGTGTGCACCTAATGTGGAGTGTGTAATGTAGCCAAACAATTAGCCCGCCCCTCAGATCCATGAAGTGCTTGACATAAAATGCCATCTTTAGATGGAAGGTTATTGTATTTCTTTTTTGCATATGCCCATTTTTGTTTTAGGAGATTTTATTTGAATATTATATCATGTATCAGTTCAGTTTGTTGGCATGTCCTTTTAGTTTGAAATAACATTGCTTGTTCAGTTTCAGTTGTTGTTCAGCGAGATAGAAGTTCATACAGGAACAAATCATAATTATGACAAGAACTTAGTTGATTGTCTTATTTTACTTTTGAAAACTTATGACTTCTATTCTCTATATGTTAGTGTCCTTCTTGCTAATTTGCATGGAAATAGGTTGTTTATGCCAACCTAAGCTTGCAGGTAGTCAGATTTGTCAAGCCAGACAAGTGGCTGTCATAAAAGTAAGAATTGTTGAGAGATAAGTTAAGATAATTATATTAATGTCCAACAAATAACCACAGAAGTAGGTCAATGGGATTGTGCGGTATCATGATAACAATACAAAGTGGGAGCCCAAAAGTAGAGAGTCAATAGAGCTTTTACTAAGCCACAACAAAATTGTTTGGTGCAACAACTTACAAAAGTAATCTAACTTTAGGCAAAAAATGATAGTTGCAACATACGTGCAAGGAGGGCAATTGTAGTAAGAAAGTAGACATTAGAAAAGTTTGCTTATTCATTATTGTGCTTGATTTAATTTGATCATTTGAAGTGAAATATTTGTTAGGCGGGTTAGTTTCAAAATGTCAGTACAATAGGCAATATTCTGTTGACATTGATAAATGATTAAAAAAACATTACAATTAAAGCCCTAATTTTATATATTCAAATGACTAATATAGTTGGTTGGTTTATACAATTCTCAAAACTGATTGCTCACAAGATGGAGAAAAAGGAAGAGGAGGAAGTTCATACATGAAATAGAATGAGAAATATATAAATTTTAAACAAAGACTTCACACTGGTATAAAACCATATCACCACTTGCCCTTACATGTTTTCGTGAAAAATCTAAATATAGACCTATATGCTAAGTTGTCAGGAAACATGGGTATGGGACGGGGACGCCATTTTTTGAAAAAGGATACTTGGGTACATTGGAGGTACTATATATAATAGTTAATACATCATTGCATTCTTCACTACTGTAAATCACTTTCAGGTCTTGACTATGTGTTAAGTACAAATCATCATCATCAATAGGTCTAGGGTATTGTCACAGTTTGTAGGATAGCATACATACCTTGACTATAGAAGATCACAACCATGTATATTTACCTCATCATAAGAGTGTGTGTGCTTTTAGGTGCATGCTACACACTTCAATACTATATTGTGTACTTCACTCTTTGCACATCACTCAAACATATCAGACTTGCGCTTTGTATATAACCTTCATCAACAATTGGTGGACTGTATGTTGTCTACTTTGACTGGTAAAAACCTTGACTGCTGCATTATTAGGGCTGTGAAAAACTCAGGACTTAGCTGGTAAAAACCCTAAGCAAAACTGGGATTGACTGCCGAGGGTTTCCAAGACAAGAATTCGAGATTGTTATGCTTCTCTGCTATTTTGGGTCTGCTGCTGCTGCAATAATTTCGTGACTGCTCCTCAGTGAGTTCATTTCTTCACATTTGTTGGATGTCTGTTGGAAGAGATTATCCTCGGATTTTTGATGCTAATGTTGGTAAGAAAACCAATCAATCAAACCCAAGCACGTCCAAGAATTGGACTACCACCAAAATTTGGTAAAAATTCAAAACCAAAAAAAATCTTCTTTGTAAATTCGGGTCTGCAATTTGACCTCTATTGCTACCCAAATTTCCACAGTCCACAAGCCCTACTACACTCTCATTCGTTGGTTCATTCAAATGGAGTGTGAGGATGTGTTTTTATACACATTCAAGTTTTTCCACTTCATTAAAATAGGGCAGACTTAGGTCAACAAGGTAAGTGTGAGTTTTTATTTTGTCTTTTTAACTTTTAATTTAACTTTTATTTATTACGCCATAAGGCGTTTTCTCTCCGAACAAGTTCGGAAAAGAACTGTTCCTTTTCGTCATCTATAGCTCGAATTAGATGCTGGCACGTGTTTGATGTTTGTCTATTGGTTTTCATGTTTACCCACTATGTTGTCGTGGTCATTCTCGGTATGAGCACGGGTTTTCACACTTACGTGTTGCAGAAGAACTGCTCCGAGAAATATGTTGCTGTGAAACCCTCGTTCCACTTCCACTCGTCGTCTGGGTATCCTCACACTCAGACATTCGTAGCCACAACAAAGCAGAAGCCACTCCTCCGGCTCTGACCACAAGCCAATGGGTTTTGAATCCCCAACCCCCTCAAATCCTCTACTGCAAGTGCTCAAATGAGGAGGTTTAGCGAAATCCCCACAGGGAAATGGCAACAATAAAAACAACGAGCTCGCCTCCGAAATTATTTCTCAGGACGACAAGAACAAGAACAAGAAGCTCTGGCTCTCTATCAAGCTTCTTGTCCAACAGCCAGTGGTGACGGGAACACTTTCAGTTTCTTCGCTGGATCAACCCAACATCACCAATTTTTTCGACTGCTTTGCACCTTCACAGTACCTCCCCGTCTGGTCGTATGTTCGATTTGCTCTTGGCCTCTCTATATATTCTCATCTTTATTTTGGGCCTCTTTAATACATTGTTATTATTAATGTTGTCTGCAGGAGGAAAGTGGGTATTGGCGCGCAGCTGCTCTGATGCCTCTTGTAGACAATGTTTGTGGAGCTGCTATTGTGTCATGTGGTCTCCCATTGAAGGTCTTTGTCGACTACAATGTTTCATATATTTATCCAGTCAAAGTCAACGTAATACCCATTCTCAGATTTATTCCTGCCTTGCCCATAAATTTTTTCCAAGCAAATGTAATTAGAAGTTGAATTTGGCTGTATCAGGATGAAATTGAGATCGATGCAAGGGTTCTGGGTCACAATGGAGGCCTTTATACAGTAGTTGTGGAACTGAAAAACAAAGGCACAGGTGAACTCATTGCTCAGGCTTTCCATTCCATGCATAATCCTCCTACATTCAATCATAAAACCCCTCTCAGCAAAATTTGAGCTTATTTTGGAAAATCTTTCTGTGTTGCTCATATTGATTAAGAAGTGATCCACCGTGGCATGCAACGAATACTGTTACCTGTTCAAACTTCTTTTAACTCTGAAACATAATATATTGTCTTTGTTACCTTGTATTTTTATGTATATATTAATGAATTTGCCTTGCCTGATTAAGGGTTTCATTGATGGCATTAAGGGTTTCATTCAATGGTCTATATGCCCTCTATTTTTGTTTGAAAGGGGATTCGGTATACTTTAGTCATGTACATAAAAAATAACGCACCAGCAACGGGCATGTTTTGTCCCAATTCCAACTACACTTGGGTATATTCTGGATCAGATCATCCAAACATATCAGATGGCTTGCACAACCGTATTTAAAGTTGTTGAAATGGTATTGAGGGGAGGTGCAATGGTTGATGCCTTTGTAGATAGCTTTGTATAACCCAATTTTGCCTTAGAAAGAAAAGAAGGTTGAGTGAAGAAGATTTGGGTTCTATTTATCTTAGTGTTTTATGCACTGCTGATGATACCTGGTCCAATTCTGTCAGAGTGATCACTTCTATCACAGACATTGAGTGAAAAAAATTTGGGTTAAAGCTCCTACTGCAGCAATGAATGTCAAAGTGTGTAGTGAGTTTGGGGGAAGCAGGAGGCTTAAAGACTTGACCATCCTTAAAATTCTCGAAGCACCATTTGTTCTTGTCTCTTCCTTGCAGGATGATGATCCCAATGTTGTATTTCATGGTATATAATAAATCACAGGGTAAATCCCATTTTTAACTAAAGCCCCTTTATCTCGAGTAACCTCTTTATTTTCCATGGCATCTGCATGAGGATTACAAGAAAAAAGAATATGAAAGTATATGGACTCAAGGCAGCGAATGAGCCCTTTGATTCTAGCAACAGATCGGGATAGAGAGGATAAACCTCCAAGACTTGGCTTTCTTCATTGATCAATGACAGGTGACAAGTCAGCAAAGATCAAACTGTTTTCAATCCTCAGATCCTGCAAAACAATAATTCCTTGACAAAGGGTGAGGACTTTTGCTTGATTGTTTGTCGCTAGTACTTGATCTCCACTCACAATTCAATTCTTGTTTTCCTTTAGGGTTATAAATAACTCTCCCCTGCTCCTGTTGGCCCTTACTATTCAGTGGTCTTCAGTAACTAAGAAGTATTAACATTATAGGAAAATCAAAAGCAATTTGTTTGCATTTTCATTATCTTGGTTAAAAGAATATAAATTATTTTCAAACTCTAACATGAATACTATTTTTAAATAGTATTTCGGTTGTTTTAACTTTTTGGAGAACTTTAGGAATTAATATGTTTGAATGTCTGCTTTAGCATTGGTAAACATTGCCCATCTAGCTTGGCAAATTTGCATTGTTTGATGAGGATCCATATTCAGCCATTTTTAGCTAGATTTTGATTTTATGTATTTGGTTGTGCTTACTCGAGTACAAATATCTATTATTTACCTACATGATTGAGTTGTTCTCTTAATGGTTTTGCTCTTGAATGTTAACAAAACACACTTGCTTTATTGTAATTTTTCGTGAACACAATTTTCTTTTTCATTGGTGAAGTTTGGTGATTTCCTGATTGCTGAACACATACTCAAATGCTATGGATTTTATGCTATATTTATTAAAAGGACTTGTTGAAAGGTAGTTTGTAAATGCTGTTCTTATGGTGCAAATGTTGTTTTTCCATGCAGGTTCAGGTCAGTAATTCTCCTGTTTACAAAGTTGATAAAAAATTAGGTAATGGTGGATATGGTCAAGTTTACGTTGGGCGCAGATTATGTGGAAGCACAGATCGCACAGGAGAGAATGCTTTGGAGGTACTGATCTCCTTGTGGAAATTAGAAACTTGTAAACACAGACTGCATGGGTGATGTAGCAAACTTGTGAATGTTGAAGGAGTACTTGTTTTGAGCTAGAATGGTTCTTAAAAATGATGTCTTGTTTTATATGTAGGTTGCTTTAAAGTTTGAGCACCGCAATAAAAGTTGTGTTAATGGTCCACCTTATGAGTGGGAAGTCTACAAGTAAATATCTTTACTCCCCATTTCTATTTGATTCATCACCTTCTTTGTTGCAGTGCTCATTTTACTGGGTGCGGTTTTTATATGTATTTATTGTGTCTTTACAGTATGCTTGGTGGAACTCATGGGTTGCCTCGGGTTCATTATAAGGGGCAACAGGGAGATTACTATATTTTGGTATGTTGGAGCATTAATTATGGTAATACTGCATCAATTTCATTGCATTGTCCATGAACTTTGTATGTTCCTGCTACAGCATTTTTTTCTAGACATGTTTTAAAATAAAGCCATTTAGTTGTGATAATGGTGGCATCGTATTCTTGTTATTTGTTAATTATTATGCATAGTAATATTTGATCCAATTTTACAGTTTATGGATATGTTGGGGCCTATTCTTTGGGATTTTTGGAATAATGTTGGTCAAGTGTAAGAAATGATTATTCTTTTATTGCTTCATTGTATTACTGTGGCCTTGGACAAGGCATATTGCATATTTTAAGTAATTTTTACTCTAATTGTGATTGCCAATGCATATTTGAGACAGGATGTCGGCCTAGATGGTTGCGTGCATTGAAGTGGAGGCAATATCAATATTGGAAAAGCTGCACATTAAAGGGCATGCTTTAAGGTAGCTTTTGTGGCTTATTGCAATGATTCATTTCTTTACATAAATACTAATAGTTATGATTTTCCATTTTAGATTTGTCCATGGAGATATTAAGCCAGAAAATTTCTTTATGGGACAGCCTCGTACCTCAGATGAGAAAAAACTGTTTCTGGTAGATCTTGGTTTGGGTAAGTTTTATTTTATTTACTTTAAAGTCTTACACCTAAAAAAATGTATTAGATAGCTTCACATCGCTATCTTGGTATTCACTTATTAATCATACCCCATTTGGATTACATGATTTCAATTTTCAAAATGACATTATGATTAAACCGTGTCAAATGTCTGTCATTTAAATTTCTATCGATCAATTTTAAAAGGTGTGGAGATAAATTTCAACTTTAATCAGTAATACTGAAATTCCTTGTATTTAATTTTAGGCATTGCCTTTCTTTTTTTTAAGTTTCGTTATTTTAAAAGGTTTGGAGAGAAATTTCAACTTTAATCAGTAATACTGAAATTCCTTGTATTTAATTTTAGGCATTACCTTTCTTTTTTTTAAGTTTCGTTATTTGATTTTTAAGAAATAACCCGGGGATTCATAATGTTTCTTTTTTGTTGCAAGCTTGGGGATTTTGTATTCAAAATTCACCCACAGCGTTATTTTAGAGGATTATAGCACTTCTGTGAATAGTTTTCAAAATATATATCATTAAGGATAAAAGAATTACCAGATAGAACTCAGCATATAAGAATAATCATTTGTGAAGGATAAAGCATGTTGTAGATATCATTTTTTCTCCATACCATCTAATTCTCATTTGATTTAGGTATATCTCAGAGAGAGGAAAGGAGTTGAACATGTGACTGGTTGACTCCCTTGATTACGATCATCTTTTGCTGAGGATCTTCAATTTTAATGATATTTTGCTCTCTGTGTAAAATCATTCTTGTTCATCCATGCAAATTCCATAAGATACAACTTGCTACACAACTGGCCAAATAATTTGAATTTAATTAAATATTCAGCAGGACTCTGCATTGCCAAAACAAAATATCAACATTATTTATGGATAATTCAGAATTAAGGAAACAAAAACTGAACAAATCACTATTGTTCTACATTAATCATCATCCTATATTATTTCTATGTACACCACTAATGTATTTTTGTTATCCAGGTTCAAGATGGAAGGATGTATTGACTGGTAAGCACGTTGACTATGACCAGAGGCCAGACATATTTAGGTCAGTGTTTGCATTTGTGAATTCCTATGATATTAAATTTATGTTTAATTCTGCCTCCTCTCCCCCAGATATTAACTAACATTATGTTTGTGATCAGGGGAACTGTACGGTATGCAAGTGTCCATGCCCACCTAGGTAGAACAGGAAGTAGAAGAGATGACCTTGAGTCATTGGCATACACCTTGATATTCCTTCTTCGAGGCAGGATACCTTGGCAAGGTTACCAGGTAGTTCAAGAATTTAGTATTTTGGTACCATGCTCTCAAGATAAGGTCCTCTTTTAGCCTTAGGTACTTGTAAGGAGTGTTTCTCTCTCTCTTTCTTTTGCAGGGTGACACAAAAGGGTTTCTTGTTTGTAAAAGTAAGATGGCAACTTCATCGGAAGCAATGTGTTGCCTCTGCCTTTCAAAAAATTTCTTGAAGCAGTTGTCAATATGAAATTTGATGAAGAACCAAATTATCTAAAGCTTATAACTCTTTTTTATGGCATTTTGGGGTCAAATCCTTCAATGAGGCCAATCAACACAGATGGAGCTCAAAACGTATTGGATGCTCTTTGTTTAGGGTTTTGAAGTTGGAATGGAATTGAAATTTTAACATAATTAGCATATTGAGTTTGTGAAAATGCAAGTGCAGTACCTTTTTTTGTCATTAATGACCTTCATGTTTGTCTGTTTTGCTTGCTATTTTGGTGAGTCTCTCTTGGGAAGCCTAAGAAACATCTGAAAGCTTGGATTGATATTGGTGTATGATAGGTTGGGCAGAAGCGTGGAAGAATTGTTATTGATGTGGATGAGGATGAAAAACCTACAAAGAAAGTTCAACTTGGAGCACCATCAACACAGTGGATTTCTATTTATGATTCTCGTCGGCTTATGAAATAGAGGTAAAACAAAATATTTCCATATTGAATTTAATGTCGAGGACTTTATTTTTCTAGCTTATATTGACATAGCTTCTAATTTCATTAATGTGCATTCCTAAGCTGACTATTAATACCTAAATAGCTAAATTCTATAAATCAAATTTCACTCATATTTTATTTACAATTCCTGTGGAAATTTTGTGGGTAGGTCTCTACTCTCTATGATCAATGGTGGTTTTTGCGGTTTGAATAACCTCTTTGGGGTTCCAAAATGTTGTTAATAGCTCTTGAACTTTTAAGACAGAACATTCCAATGATTGATAATTGATTGTACCATAATGCATATACATTCACTCTTACCTATTTGATGTGCCAGATATCATTCTAATGTTGTGGACTCTCGACTGCACCAACATGTTGAAAACGGGAATGAAGATGGCTTGCATATAAGTTGTGTTGCATCAATGGAAGACCTCTAGACTGTTGTTATGGATGCAGGAACAAAATTCAGTGCTCAGGTTTACAAACTATCAAATTCCTTCTTGCATAAGGTTAGTTGGTTTTTTTGTCATTTACATATTCAAACTCCTTTTGTGTTGAAACTCTGGTAATTGCTGGTTAAATCGTGATAATGTAATTCGATGTTTGTGATGAACTGTATCAGGAATGGATAATGGAACACTGGGAAAAAAATTATTATATCACTGCCTTTAGTGGTGCCTTAAATGGAAGCTCTTTTGTTGTTATGTCTAAAGGTATGCCATTTTTTTTTATTGTGTTATGACTGTCTTTTTCAATTGAAAGATTATGGAACAAGCACACATTAGTTATCTGTTCATATGCTTATAGGTACTTCATGTTGGGAAGTGTTATGGAGTTGTTTTTTGTTGATTAAATTGAAAGAATTCTCAACACACCTACAATTTAGTGATGACTTTTGAAAATTTTTCCTGAGAGTAAAAATAACTGGTTATCCTCCTAATTTAAAATGCGGAATTTATAATTCAAAGGTGAATGTTACAAACATTTAATAAGCCTACTATTTAATCATTGTTTTTTTATATTTATAAGGGTGAATGCCTTAATATATAACATTTCATACTGAATATCTGGGACATAATTATACGGTTCTACTGATATATTTTTTCCAAAAAAAAAAAATCAATAAAAATCACTTCAAGAATGTTAGGCCTTAAAGATTTTCCTCTTTCAATTGATTCCTGTTAAAATCTTATTCCCACTGATTTTGTATGCTAGAACAATATTCTAATAGTAATTTAGTGGTATGCTGCTTTACCTAAATGCTGGCAGGTGTTATCTTGATTCTTGACATATTTAAAGCAGGAGCAACCTTGTCCTTATATAACCATCTAGACTCTAACTTACTACATTTTTCAAGTGTACTGTCTACCTGTTCAAAGTTTTGTGACATTGAAATTTATTATTTTCAGGGTCAGCAAAAATGTTCCTTTCCTCTAAAACAATTTTGAGTATGAATTTCCCAATTTTGTGAATACCTTTTGTCTTACAGTTTTAGATTCTTACCCCTCTTAGTGAAATGTAAGAAGGATTGATACTTGAATTTTATATGGAAGAGGTTATGTCTCTTTTGTGCATGGATGCTAAATAGAAACACTTCGTGTGAGGTCACTAGAGGACTAAGGACCTAATAGATAAATCATGATGCTGAAACACTTTTACACAGTTATTAAAAATGTGTCATATGTAAGCTTGAGCTGAACAGGAAGATAGGAGATCAGGAGGAATCAATGATGACTGCTCCTACACATATTTTATCGTTTAAGAATAGGTTGAAATCCATGCCAAACTTACATGATTGTGGATCCCTTTGATAATTTTAGAATGGTACAACCATTAGGAAAGTAGAGTCTCCACACATTGAACACATGAACAACCCAGAACAGAATATTTGATGGGTATCCTTGATAACTAATAAATCAATGAATAGCATAAAGTGCATCTGACACAAGAATTTACAATTGAGGCAAAGCCTCAAATATATAGGAGTGTTATTTTTAGATTATGTGCTCCCAAACCCATAAAATGTGAGACCACAAGCTCACACACTACCCACCAATGTCCATTAGAACAATCCACTGAGGGTGAATAATAAACGGTGTTAATGACCACTAGGAACACATGTCAAGGTTACAATGAAAGTGCACAGTGTAGTGCATTAATTACATTAAATATATCAACACTCTTTGCCATGGAAATACACACATTTAAATATACTAAGAGCCAACAGAATGGATTTTGGACTCACTCCTTGAACCAAAAGTTCAACTTTCCTCTTTTGTACTTAAAGTTTCTTGAGTATGTCCTACCAATTAAGCTATCTACAAACGCATCAATCACTGCACCTCCCCTCAATACCATTTCAACAACTTTAAATACGGTTGTGCAATCCATCTGATATGTTTGGATGATCTGATCCAGAATATACCCAAGTGTAGTTGGATTTGGGACAAAACATGCCCGTTGCTGGTGCGTTATTTTTTATGTACATGACTAAAGTATACCAAATCCCCTTTCAAACAAAAATAGAGGGCATATAGACCATTGAATGAAACCCTTAATGCCATCAATGAGACCCTTAATCAGGAAAGGAAAATTCATTAATATATACAGAAAAATACAAGGTAACAAAGACAATATATTATGTTTCAGAGTTAAAAGAAGTTCGAACAGGTAACAGTATTCGTCGCGTGCCGATCACTCCTTAATCAATATGAGCAACACAGAAATATTTTCCAAAATAAGCTCAAATTTTGCTGAGAGGGGTTTTATGATTGAATGTAGGAGGATTATGCATGGAATGGTAAGCCTGAGCAACGAGTTCACCTGTGCCTTTGTTTTTTAGTTCCACAACTACTGTAGAAAGGCCTCCATTGTGACCCAGAACCCTCACATCGATCTCAATTTCATCCTGATACAGCCAAATTCAACTTCTAATGACATTTGCTTGGACAAAATTTATGGGCAAGGAAGGAATAAATCTGGAGGTACTGTGAAGGTGCAGAGCAGTCAACCTTGTGTTATCTGCTGAATTTGGATTCCTCTAAGGGCAAAACTTTCGAAAAAATTGGTGATGTTGGATTGATCCAGCGAAGAAACTGAAAGTGTTGGTGCTGTGTTTTGGAGCCACAGTGTGTCCCTTTTACAGGAATCATCCATCACAGCCACCTTCACCTGAACAACTGATGTTGTCTCCACTTCACCCTATTAACGGAAAACTAGCATTACAGATTACAAGCCCAGGGAAAATAATATCATTTCTCAAAATTTTCCTCTCCGATAATTATAATTATACTCTTTCTTTTCTCTACTTCTGGAAAAGTAGCCATGGATAAAATATATTTCTTTGAGGAATGGGCTAGGTGGAGTCATTAGTTACTTTGATTCTCATGCCATTTTATATTGCATGTTCACTTATTTGAAACTCATGACTTACTGACGTTTGTGAATATGGAGTAGGATAACTGATAAGTTTGTTATTTTATGATAACACATAGCATTAGTCTTCATTCTGCAGGTTTAAGTCAAACAAACCATAGTCATTTTGCCTGCATTTTGGAGAAGCATGTCTTTTATGCCGTGCATATCATAGAAAAGTCATCCAAGTTTCAATGGATCTTTACTGGTGTCCATATTCAATACAACCAATGCACTATTTAGATTTAAGGCACCGTTACATATAGTCATGCATAAACATGAGCTGATGGATCATCACACCCTCAATTTGAACATGGCCATTGGGTATGGTGCATATCACAATTTAGATGGTTTGCTAGGTATATATGCATATATTACACATTTAGGGACATACAAGCATGGAAAATTGATGGATGACCACACCCTCAGTTTGAATCCGTGGATGTAATGTTTGCTTCTAGTGAAAGGTGCATGTTAGAGTCACCTGAATTTAGACTGCTAATGACCCTATTCAATGTATCCAATGCACCAGATTCAATGCACTATCACACATGTAGGAAGTGGAACATACAAACACGAAAATTTGATGGATCACTCCACCCTCAATTTGAACCTATGACTGCAAGGTTTCCTTCTAGTGCAACGTGCATATTAGATTCACCTGAGTTGGGACTGTTAGTGTATAGTTTAATATACCTAATGCACCATCTAGATTCAATCCATGGCTACACATCTGTCCACATAAATGCAAAGAGTTAATGGATAACCAGAACCTCAATTTGTATGTTTGAGTGTAAGAATTGTTTCTAGTATATTTTTATGACAAAAATGGGTTGATATAGTGTGGTTTCTCTTGTATTTTTTAGGTTTTAAACAAATGCGGAATCCGTTGCCTCATGGGCACCAAATTTTACTGCCAAATCTCCCGAAGACTCAACAGTACCTCCAGGATCCATTGCAGAAGATTCCTGAATCTGCAGATTTGTCAAGATTCCAAAATCTACAGGTTTTGGATAGAGATGTAATTATTGATAAATACTTTGTTTGCAATTGTTTCAATCATCTATCAAAGGTATATATATATATATATATATATACTGAAATCTTTTATTTTACTCTTCTTGATGTTCTTTTCTGTATTTGTGAAGTGTAGGAAATGTCTTCAAATTTGTACCATTTTGGCCAAAATGTCTACTCCTTGAATAGGACTTTTGTTAATGTGAGAAGTTAGAACTATATAAACCGTCATCAAATGTTTGTTTTCCAAGCTGCTTTGACAACCTATGCTAGCACAATTATGAACTTTGGAACCACATGGACAGCAAGTAATTCCAGATTATGACTACACATTGGCTTCTTTTCTTCATCAGATATGTTTCTCCCATGCAATGGCATCTTCACTGTATAATGTACTGTTAAACTGTTAATTTTCTGATTTTTCAATACATTGAAGTGCTCCATTTCTTTTTTTGCTCACTTCAATGTTACACTTTTTTTCCTCCCTTACCCGCTAACAACTACCTTAACGGCGTATTATTGCACCTTCCTTGGGGCAATTGCTAGTATAATGTATATATAAGAATAGATAGTTTTTACTTGTTTATAAAAAATAACATAATAGCTTATTTAATTTAAAATTAGTTAAAAAAAAATTATAAAAATATAATTAAATTTATATATTAAAAATATACAATTTAATTATGATAAAAAAAATATTAAAAAAACAGTAAATATGTAAAGTTATAAATTATAAGTAGGCAAAAACTCTTAGCTCAATTCAAATAACACACTTCTATCTAATTTAAATAACACACTTGAAAAAATAAAATACCATGTAAAAACACTTAAATCTCTTAAGTCATCACACTAGTATTACAACATATTAAAATTGATTTTCAGAATTGATCAAACTATAACCTTGAAGCCAAATAATAACGTCATTGTTGTTAAAAACATTAAACCCAAGACAAATTATAACATTGTGGAACTAAGTGCATTATAAGCATTTCAAAGTGTCTTATGCAATTTTTTTTATCTGAAAGCAGTAACAAAGATGGTAGAAAACATTTTAGAAAACATTTTAAAGATTAATGGAGCCGGAGATGTGCAGAGATAGTGGGCAGCGAATGTGTGAGTGTAAATTCTGGAGCTAATAGTCAATTAAATTCAACCTTCCTGTTACAGAAAATAGTTGTATTGCTCCACCCTACAATAAAGTTCCAGCTCCAGCTTTATGCCACTGAAAGAGATATTTTACAAACTGTATATCTGAGTACAAGCAGTTGGCACAAGTATATGTGTTGGCACATGTATATGCAGAAGGTGAGGAGTATATGGCGGAAACATCAATTGCTTGCATTTATCTTCACTTGCTGTCTTAAATCTATTTAACAAAAGCTCTGTCCAGCTTTAAAATATATGGAAGCAATCATTATGAGCAAGAATAAAATGGGTTTCAATTGTTGGTCGACTATTCTAGCTCACAAGTTTAAATCCATAGATTCATGGAACTTTCTCTGTGTGAATATAACAAAAAGAATCTTGCAGTTCGAATTCAGAATCTTGTATCCATCAAGTAACTCCTGTTGCACTGCGCCCTGATAGTATGGGGATAGAAACACCTAATAGCATGTGGATAGAGGATTGACGCTAGATATGTAGGTAGCACGGTCATTTGGCAGCCAGGAGAGCCAAGCATAACTAGTTCAGCGCCCAAAAGAACGCAGTGAAAATAGCTATTAAGGTTTTTATAAAAATTATGGAGGTAAATGTAGATTTTAAATTTTTGAATTTTAACACAAACATAATCGCTTTACCATGCCATAGATATAATAATGTAACTCTGTCAATATCAACTTTACCATCCCATCGATATAATGTTGCTGCAACGGTGCCAGTACGTCAGGTTGAAAGTACCTGGATGATTGATTGCCGGGAATTGGCCAGGGAGCATACGCCGGAAAACCCCAAATCATTAACTCATGGATGGCCATGCCTCATGCCATAGATGGGCTGACACATGACAGACTCGTCTTAAATACGAGTGTGTCTGGTAAATAAGGCCGGCCGCTTACATTAATGAGCAGGTGCCAATTTTAACCTAATAGAACGAACGAGATAAGCGAGAACAAGAAAATAGTCGGTACGATGACAGTTGCGATGCCAATTCTCCGTGGCTACAACATACATGTTATTGGTGACAAAAAGCAATTACTTGAAGCTGACACTTAACCTAAGAGAGGTTCATTCACAAGGACTATCGTCGTTTAGCAAAAAATTCTGAAGATCATTCCTGAGGCCTGTGAAAGATTTATAAGTCTGACATATATGGCTGGATGAAGTCAAATTTATCTACACAAGTCTGATTTTGGAGGTGGATTGTGGGAAAAATGAGCCTGGACCAACAAAAAAGGAGCCTAGATAAAAAAGAAAAGCTAGAAACGCTAACATATGGGATTGTTTTTGGGGTTTGTGGGGAGGTAGCAGAGCATCCCATAACTCCCAAGGATGCTGCTTTGATGCAAAGTGTCGAGTCCCACACCTTCGGCCGAAATCAGAAGGGTGCTGCTGCTTCCGTAATGCAATCTGCGGCAGATGTCAATGAGAAATCTGGTAAGGTTAATCGACACGAAGATAAGGTGGCAGCTATAGGATCTTTAGACATGGAGGTCACTAAAACCGCTATCACTGGTCAGCTACTGGAGACAGAGTACGTTGGTGGAAAAGTTGTTCGTTCAACCCTTAAGTTTATGCCCACTGATCATAAAATTGCAGCAAGCGAAGCCATTACTGTTGGTCAGTCAATCTTTTCTTATAAAATCTGGTTTCTTTTACAAATTGTCTATGTCTACTATTGAAATTTTGAAACACTAATCCTTATTAAATAGATTATAGTATAACCCATCGTTGTATAACCCGCTTTATTTATATTTTGCAGGGCAGGCTCTTCAAGCAGTTGTTTTGAAGGCAGGTGAGAAGCCAGTAGAGAAGAGGGAAGCCCGAGCCATCCAATCTTCCGTAAAGCGGGCTACTGGAGTACCTGCTTCAAACAGAGGAGGTCTGGCTGCAACTGCTCAGGCTGCAACGGACCTCAATCCCCGACTGAATGAAGTAGCTCAGACTACCCTTGCCAACGTTCTGGTGGTATAATTCTTATTATTTTGTGTTCAATTGTAATTTAGCTGTTGGGATGGACACCGCTGGCAAATAACATAGGTTCGACCTTTTAGTGTTGTACAACCCTTGAAAGTGTTTAACCTGTAAAAGAAGTGAACTGTAGATAAAACCTTAAACCTAAAATATAGGTCACAATAAACACCTTGCTGGGAGTATTTAATGCCCTTGCAGCCAATAGTTATCAACTGTATATAGATAGTAAGCAACAGTTATCAACGGTAGAGAAACCCTAAAATATGACTAACAGCAACAGTAAAGAAACCTTAAAATATGACTAAGAGCAACACTAAAGAAACCTTAAAATATGGCTAGCAATACAATAAGAGCAAAAGTAAAGAAACCTTAAAATATGGGGAACAATACAATAAACACTCCGCTGGAAAAACATTTATAAACATTGATTATGTTTATATAGTGAACAAGGATAACCTTAAAATATGGCTTTCAATATACACTGAATTGAAAGCATTTAATGTGCCTTTATGGTGAATATAAACATAGTATGTGATGTGAAACATCCAACTGTCTATATACACCCTACATACAGTGGAATTAAATACTCCCAGCTAAATAAGTATTCCTAACAATCAATCTACCTACTTCTCTCTGCCTAAAATTAATCAGCCTGTGGCAGACCTTAAACCTAAAATATAGCTCACACTAAGTTGGGAGTATTTAATGCCCTTGCAGCAACAGTTAGACCTTAAACCTAAAATATAACTCACACTAAGCTGAAAGTATTTAATGCCCTTGCAGCCTGTATATAGATAGTAGGAAACAGTTATGATGGTAGAGAAACCCTAAAATATGACTAACTTAAACACTACAAAACCATGATACCTATCTTCTTTGCCTAAAATTAGTCGGCCTGAGACATTGCTGACCAAGCTCATTGTTGACTCTTGGATCTTAAGATGCTAAATTCTAACAGGAAGCCATCATTGCTCTATTACAAACTGATTAATGGTAGCTCCCTGTCTCTTAGGTCAAAGTTCCTATAACCTGCCATACCTGAAGCTATAGCTTAGCTTCGGGATATTTTTTCCTATATTTGAAAACTGAATATACCTGCCATACCTAAAGCTCTAGCTTAGCTTCTGTACAGTATATTTTTTCCTATATTTGAAAAGTGAATATACGGATCAGAATTGTTTCAAGATAAAGTTGATTGCATTTCCATAATCAACCTTCCAGTTCTCACTCCTGAAGTTTATCTGATTTTGTTGCTCGCAGAATGCTCCAGAAAATTTGCCAAGAGACAAAGTGGTGACAACATAAGACGCTGAGAAGGTTTTAGAGGCTGAGGCTCGGGCCAAACCTAATGAGCCTCCAAACCCGGGAGGGGTGGCAGAAGCCTTGATGGCAGGTGCTAAACTAAACGAGAAAATGGGGGCAACTCATCTTTCGGGGACTACTTTATATCCAGCCGAAGACATCAGTGCAGAAGTGAGTCGACTCAATATCTCTGGGGAAGCTGCCCCGCCGCCAGAATATTGTTCTGTTGTCGATGAAGAAATTAGAGATTGGTAATAAGACGAGAAGTGCAGTAATTAACTTCGAAAGCAACAACCACTAGAGTAAGTAATAGACATCGGCTCTACAGCAAGCATCCTACATGGTTAGGAATTTGGTAGATGAATGGAATGTTTTGTAATTCTACTGAATTGTTTCTGCAATTTTACCCATTAGCTTCCAAATTTTGAGAAAAGTATCTTTGCCTGGCTATGTATAAGACTGCCACCCATGTGATTGGCCTACCTATTATGAAATCGTTATAACTTGTAATGTATGATTAATTTATAATTGGTTATGTATGAATCTGTGATTGTGATTGGTATTTTTTCAGCAAATAGTTATGTATAATTGGAAAATTTTCAGTATTTATTAATAGTCATGGTTTAAAATCTGTTTCATTGTTGCAACCACTTAAATGTATTACAAATAAACAAATAATTAAAAAATTTATCCACTTTCAAAAAATGAAAGCCAAATAAAAGATAATTAAAAAAAATCCAACTTAAATGTATTAAAAATAAAAACAATAATTAAAAATTTGTATCCACTTTAGAAAAAATGAAAACCAAATAAAAAATAATTAAAAAAATTCATATCAACTTATAAAATAAGATCTTTAAATGAAATAAAAATTTATTACAAAATTTAAATTAAAATAAGATTTTTAAACCAAATAAAAGTTATTACAACAATCCATTTGTATTAACAAAATTAAAAAATATAAAAACAATTGATCTATTTTAGAGGAGATTTATAAACATGAACAGGGATTAAATTTGCTCTATGAACTTGTAAAAAATTAAGTGAAAAAAAAATACCACCTCAAAAAATTGAATGTCTCTACATGTTTGATAAATCCATATTTAAGATGAATCTATATCCATGGTAAATCAATTGAGTCATGATAAGAAATGTGAAGAAAAAAAACTCTTTTATTTTTATGATAATAGATAATCAATCTTGTTTTGTTAAATAAGTTTTTTCTCTTTTAAAATATCTAATCTTGTTTTGTTAAATAAGTTTTTTATCTTTTAAAATATCTAAAATTAAAAAAATTTGTTAAACAGTTTTTTAATCTTTTAAAATATTCCAAATATTATTAATATAAAACATATGTTTTCATATAATATGCATAATAAAACAAATTAAATTAAATAATTAATTATATCTACTCTATATATACAAACAAACCATAACTTTTTAAAACTTATTTATACATAAACAAACCATGACTTTTCTATATATATATATAGTTCAAAGAAAAAAACTAACATAGCCAAGATAAGAACAAACTGTCATGAGCTCCAAAGTGAAACTGGTTGTTGGACAGTTCCTAAAACACCATGGGTGGAAAGGATATGCCATCTCTGTGAGAATAGGAACATTGAAGATGAAAATCACTTCCTGTTAGAGTGCCCACCCACATTCCTAGCCTTTTAGCTTGTCAAAATTATAGTGAGCTCAAAATGCTTCTCACAAAAAGAATCAAGACTTTATATATAAACAAACTCTATATAAAAAATAAAACATAACTTTTTATGATTTATTTTACAAATATCTTTTTTCAAAGGGAAACCACGAAAGTTGGTGGTATTTTTTTTTAATTATTCATGAGAAAAGAGTTACTCGTTCCTTATTAATAAAAAAAAATTATTAGTTTGTTATATTTTATTTCATAACCTTTTAAGAATTTTTTTTATATATAAACAAACTTTCTCAATATATAAACAAACCCTTTTTTTATGACTTAATTGCCAATCACTTTTTTTTGAGGAAAAGGTTATCAAACCAACTCAATATATATAAACAAACCATGATTTTTTTTTGTTTTGACCTATTTGTAAATAACCTTTTTTGAGGAGGAAACGGTTGAAGAGAAACGAGTACACTAAGTGGATTTTTATTAATAAAAAATATTACTTTTTTATGGACACAATATTATGAGAGCTATAACACATGCTTAATGGGCCAATGATCATTTATGGAAACAATATGGGGCATTGTGGTGGATTATTTCAATGACTCGGGGCAAGATCCAATTATTTTTTGTGCGGGGAATAAATAAAGTCCAATTGGATTTCATTGCAAGGTGTGGACTATGTGGGACTATGGTTTCATAGTACACGTGGAGATAGTTGGGGTTCTATGATGACCATAATTAGCAGCTTCTCGAGTTGTTAGAGGGAAATTTTCTTGTATCCTTTCGGGATCACTCCAAGCGTACAGGAGTGGTTGGAAGCGAAGTGATTACAGACCTGGGTATGGAGGAGGAACCTGTGTGGCACATGTAAGCTGATGAATGGGTGGGGCCTAAGAATATCGATCTATCATTCTCGATAGAGGATTAGTTAGGTGGTACAAGAGATTGGAGTCACCAAATGAACCCATTCATTTATTTGATTTCACCCAAGGAAAAATATGTTAGCACTAACTCCGAGGGATTTGATGGATCGAGTGACATCCTTAGCCATGATGCAAGTCTGAAAGGTGGCGGTTTTGTTGGAAGCAGGGTGAGCCGTAAGGAAGTAGAAGCTTCAAAACGATCAGGAAGTCCTCTAAATCTGACAAAAGGAAGAAGGTGTTGAATTATAAGGATCCTGAAAAGGATTTGGTGGTTGGTCAAGATATTTTGTGTGGCAATGTTCTCGGTGTTTGAGATGAGTGCACCATATCTTTTGGTTTGAGAGTACCTATCTTATGGATCTATGGCCTCATCTTGGGGGTGACTCTCATATTGAAAGATGCATGATCATGGCATGTCTATGGTTGGGTAGAATGTTGTCCCGTTGAAGCTAGTTTCTTCTCATTAAGATGAGTATTTTATTATATGTTTATATATTTTCTTGTTCTTCTTGGGTTCCATCAGATTCCATGTTAATGTTTTCTTCATTCAGTGTAGAGTTGTAACATCCCCAGTAAAATAACTGTAAGTAAAGTTATTTATTTTCTTAAGTTGTGAATGCTTTGGTAGACTTGGAGGAGACTAAGGGTTTAACTTGACTAGACGTTTGGGACTAGAATCCACTAGGGTTCAAAGGTGAATGGTTGAGGATCCATGAATATGATGACGGGTGTCATATTAGTTCCTTGGGAATTTATTGGAGAGTAAATTGTGGTGTTACTAGATATGCACTTAAGGTAAGAAGTGTTGTTAATAGTGAAAAAATGTACTATCTATCGTAATGCTTTAAGAAAAATCTATGCCTAATATGTTGGTATAGAAATATTTAGTTAAAAGTTTGAGTAAGATTAAGATAATAACATCTATGCCTAGTGGAAACAAAGGAACATCAAAGGTATGAACAACCATAATCAACAACCATCTAAATAACAATGAAAAACCACCCCCAAACCAAGGATATCAAACATGTATTTATAGAACAAAGAAGGTAATTCTAACTGAATGGGTCAAAATCAAACCAGGGTAAGCCAACTTGAGTCAATTCAAGGGGGGGTAATTCAACCACAAGAGGATAACTCTAATCCAACCCAATAAACTTGAATTTCAAGGAGAATGACTCCAAGCCACTCCATCCAACTCAAAATTAGTGAGGTGAGGTGTCACACAAGCGAAGGCATCATACCAAAATAGAAAAATGGGGGTTACACAAGGAGTTACACAAGACTTACACAAGTATTTACAAAAGGAGTTACAAAAACACCAAAGGGGCTCAATCAACAAGTGGCACCCACCCAAACACTAAGGAGGCCCACTAAATTATGAATTAAGCTTGTTGTCGCCTTTCACACACCTGGTTCACATGGCAGAAATCTTCAAGCCACTCGGTGTGTCCTTGGGGGAAAGTCTCGAGTCAAGGCTGTCACCTTGTTCTTGACTTCTCCATTTAGGCTCAACTCCTAACAAAGCCAAGGGAAGTAGACCCTATTAAGTTACTAAGGCTAATTACTTAGTGTGATGGTGTTAAACTGAATGATTTAATTAGGATTTTTGAAATTAACCAGTGGAAACAAAAGATAACAAGATGCAAGATTTTAAGCAGATAAGCACAGTAATGACACTCAATATATATAGAAATGAAAGAAACAAATCACCAGTGCCTTAAATGGAGTCAACAGAGAAAATAATGTGCTTGAATGCACTTGAATGAATGTTTTGCAAATGTATCTTGGTAGATTTTATATTGGTGTGGAATGTGAATGAGTTAAATTAGGTGAAAAGGGACTCCAGATATACCCGAGGGGTACTTGGAGTATGTCCAAAAGTGAACTTTCATGGCTACCCACAAGGTGTTTGTGGGCTGGAACGGAGTATATAATACTATAGTTCATAACGCGCCTGTTAAAAAGATGAACAAAAAGTAAAAAATGACACAGACACAAATCCCCCCTGCGGGGATAGGGAGCAGGCTCGAAAGAGCCTACTCAAAAAAGATTTTGTTTTATTATTATTGGTTACAATATCAGCAAGCTGAAATATCAGAAACCTCTTGGTCCTTATACTAGATGAAACCAAGATCTTACAACCTTCCAAACTTTTTAAATGTAAGTGAAAGGGGAGACCCCTGGGTGGATTTGAACGCTCCCGAGGACACTTTCGAACAGCAGCTTCTTTTCTTTTCTATTACACCTGCTAAAAACCAGCAAGCATGTTAGAATAACATATGCCCAAAATCACTTTAAGAGTACCTTTGGATCGGCCTACCTTAACTCAAAAAAGACAAGTTAAAACTAGTTAAACACGTGAAAAAGGAACTAAGGAAAGCAAGCTTTCCTTGGGATCTTGGATTTTTGTTTGTGCAGCCAATGAAATATGCACTGATTGCTAGATTTAATATTTTAAAACATAAAAGGAAATATAGAACATGCATCCTACTAATTTTCTTTAACTTTCCATGCAAAACGGACGATTTCCTTATGCTAGATCTAGAATGCTTAATGATACTTTTCAGAATTGAGAAATAGACTATGAGATTTGAAATAGTAGATCTATGTAGATTTTACTTTGATATAACAAATCCAAATGATAACAAAGATTTCGAACATAGTAACCAGGTAAGAAAATTGATTTTTTTGAAGGAGAAAGAGAGAGAAAGAGTGTCGAAAGCATGGGAATGTTGGGCTTTGGAGTCTTCTTTCGTGGAACACCAAGGGACTATGTCATTCAGATGATCTTGAAGATGAGGAAGATGCAAACTAGATCAACCTCCTCTACAAGCGAGATCACCTGCCACTTAGAAATCCTTGCACAAACAAATGGTTAAAACATGGGTGTTGCTGGAAGAGATCATTGGAAAGCATGTAATTAAACTTAAAATACATACAACTCCAATAGATCTGAAACAAGCAGCAGTACGTGCATAAATCAAACTAGAATAAACTCTTACCCTAATAGGAGGGATCTCTCTCCTTCAAGGCCAACAATTAACCAGCAAAAGTAATGATAAATAACACAGATTATACCTCATAAGCATTTGACAATCACCATCCACACATGAAGAGCATTACACCATAGATCTTGCTTCCAAAGCTTCTTTATTCCAGAATAATAAACAATAACACAGTACAAGAGCAACGGCACCTCAATCCCAGTTCTAACTAGCTTGGAAGAGGTAGCCTGAGCTTTATTTATACAAAAAATAGGATATCCAGCCCAGGGGGGCACAAATCCCAAGGAGATAGACCACTGTAGCTGAAGGAGATTCCATCAATGCCTGATCTGTGTCTCACTGGGTGCAACTGTCAATTGGAGAGCTGATCTAACTGACACCTCAACCTGTTGACTGAAGTATCCACCAAAACTCATCTATATGAGCCCAAACGTGTGGAGGAGAGAGGGAGGGAGAAATTCCCCATAAAGGATGTTGAAGTTCAACTCCGGATCTGTCCAAATCACCTCCTTTAGTCAAGGATTTGTCAAATCCAATCAATCTGGTTTAGATATGACTGATTTCAATCAAATCGGCTGAGAATCCATTGATCTATGATTTTGGATTTGCTCCATTATTCATCAATTTATTAATTAAAATAATAAATAATTGCTTTTTTGGGGCTTTCTGACCTGAGTGATGGAAAATCACTCAAAACTAGGAAAAAGTGGGTCCATGGGTTTACATGGTGCTCTTAGCTTGAAAATGAGCACCTACATGACTGAAACTGATTATTTGGCCCACTTTTATTACAAAACCAATTTTTCAAATTAAACTATTAAAAAATAGCCTAAGTTTTGGAAAAATTAAATTTTAATAAAAAACACTAAAAAAATTTAAAAATTTAAAATGTTGAAAAAACCTAGGGGGACTTAGACATGTTCATATGACTCAACCATGATGCCTAGAATGTTTATACATTGACACATAGACTCTAATAACCTCAATAGGCCTAAATGCCAAGCCAACCACCCCAACTTTGGAGGTATGGAGTGAAAAACTCAGAAATTATCAGTCATTTATTCAACAACCAATAATAACCAAGGGAAAAAACAACCTGGGCTGATCGGATTAACAAATAAAGTCTAAGAGACTGAGTCTTTTACAGATACTATCATGCTAGAACATTTATTACAACTCCCCCAAGGGGGTATGAACATGTGATATAGTACAACAAAGTTTCCCAGAAGCAAGACTAAAGGTCTCCTAAAGTCCGAACAAGTTATCCTTGTCTGGTTCACCAAGCTCACTTGATAAAAAATGACTAAGTACAACTTAGGTGGTAACATTCTGGCTCCAACTGTGGGACGTGTGCTCGATCTGGTCTTTAAGACAAGGAGAGGATACGAGAACACCAGAATCTCTGGTTTATATACCCTGTAAAAACATCTCAACTTGAAAAGAAAACCTCAGTAGCACAAGTTTTATAAAAAAACAAATGGATCATTAAGTTGATTTATTTAAACAAATAAATGCAACTAACTAATTTTTTTTATTATTATAGCTAAGTACAAAACAAGACTGTAGAAAGTAAATGCTCTCTTTTAAGGAGCTTATTTTCCTACTCTAAGCATGATATAAAAAGGGTTAAGTGGAATCATAAATCCAATGTAACCACCTAAGCATTTTATTAACATAAAAAAAATTTAAAAAAAATCCCGTGTCTTTGGTTATGAGCCAATGTAAGGATACCTTATTTAGAAAATGCAAACCCGCATGATGATTTGGAATGGGTGGAATGGATGGGAAATCATAGGCATGAATAAAGTCGTTAAATTTCTTCCCAAACTGGTATGTGATCGCACAGACTGCTTCTATCCATGACTGGATAGGGTTGATATACCAATCAGCACGACGAGGCAGACTGACTACATCATCATACTGATCACCGGGGCTTATCAAATGATAACTCATTGCACAAGCCCCAAGTAGCTCCAAATCATAAGGAACCTCTATGTGTGAAAAAGATGGCTGAGACTGATATTCCACTGACTGCATCACATCTGAATTTTCACAACACTGCTTCTCAATGTCTTATTTACTGATACCTTTGTGCAGCTCTGCATGATATGACTCTGAATGATCACGTGAAAATTATGAATGCTCCTCTTCCATACTAAGATTTTCCTAGGTATCTAGATCCATTCTCCCATCTACGGATGTATCATAGATTGTACTTCCACAAATTTTTGATTAGACACTCCCCTTGCTAGACATATAATGGATGGGGTTCTCAATAATATTTTCACAAGTTGGATTATCTATGAAATTCCAATAGTCATCACTCCCATCTATGTTGGATATGAGAGAGTCTTCCTTGCCGGTATCACATCCTGAGATATAAATACCCTCCTCCTGCTCATAATAATAATCCTTCAAGGTTTTGGTTTCGAAGATATTATGAGAATTTAAACTTTCCAAAACTTCATCCCTAAGTGATGAACATAGACGAGTATCATCATACACATTATAAACTTCTTCATAAGTGTCGATCTCTATAACGGTTTCCTCATGAGGGATTTCTGGACAAGCATTGCAAAAATCCTAAGAAAATATCAAATCTTCAATGTTTTTAGTTATGGTGACATGAGGAGAGTCTTCAACAATGTGTTCAATCATGGGTTCCTTGTGAAGCTCTCGAACATGATTGTCATGGATGTTCCCATGTTCAGAATCTTGCTGTGTAATGAGAGATACCTTATATTCTTTAAAAAGCTGCTTAATTGCTTCCTTTCTTAAATAACTACTAGGATGCTTTTTGATGGGAGTATCATGGATCTCCTCTTCACTTAAATGTTCAAGAAGTGATTCCAAGTATTCAATACTTTGTATCATGGCAAAAGATCCATCATATGTTTCCATGTGATACTCTATCCCAGATAGGTAGAAGGTACAGATATTTTTAAGGAACTTTTTCAAACCATTCCTACTACCCCTACCATCATGCCACTTCTCTAAAAACATCCAAAGGAAGCTTGGAAAAGAAGTTATACATTTATTAGGAAGGCACTGATAGAACCAACAATAGGCCTCACCCCAAAAAGTACCAGCAAACATTTCCATCATATTGTCTTCATGAAGAACATTGGAGTCAGCCATCAACTGAAGGAAAGATTTGACATGCCAGATGGCCGAATCACCATAATTTCCATGAAATAATGGAAGCCATTTATATGCATCCCCCACACCATCACAACAGTTAGGAAAACCTAGGATGTTTGAGAAATCGATAGGCTGGAAAATTTCGGTTATCTAGGCACCATATTTCTCCTTTAATTCATCCATATCAAAAATTAATAGTATGAATTGATATAACCATTAAACCTTGTACTGAAAATGTGGAGTTGTCAAGTGATGAGCTTTAAAGGTTTTAACATGTCGCATGGGATCATCTACACACAACAAAACTTCACAAGTTTATGAGATAATAGGGTTTTATTCCTTCAATGGAGTCACCATGTGAAAAAGAAAAATAAGCATTTATAAATCTTTTCACAAAAATTATTTTTTGCTTTTCTTTGTAAAAATAAAAACTAAAAAAAAAGTCAGTGGAGTCGCCAGATGAAAATTAAAGATCTACTCTAAGCATTCATCAAACAAAGAAAAAACAAAAAGGAAGAAAACAAAAGTCGTACTCGGGAATAAAAAGATTTATCCCTGGCAATAGCGCCAAAAAGTGTTGCCGCCTTTCACACACCTGGGCCACATGGCAGAAATCTTCAAGCCACTCGGTGTGTCCTTGGGGGCAAGTCTCGAGTCAAGGCTGTCACCTTGTTCTTGACTCCTCCATTTACGCTCAACTCCTAACAAATCCAAGGGGGGTAGACCCTATTAAGTTACTAAGGCTAATTACTTAGTGTGATGGTGTTAAACTGAATGAGTTACTTAGGAGTTTTGAAATTAACCAGTGGAAACAAAATATAACAAGATGCAAGATTTTAAGCAGATAAGCATAGTAATGACACTCAATATATATATAAATGAAAGAAACAAATCACCAGTCCCTTAAATGGAGTCAACAGAGAAAATAATGTGCTTGCATGTGCTTGAATGAATGTTTTGCAAATGTCTCTTGATAGATTTTATATTAGTGTGGAATGTGAATGAGTTAAATTAGGTGAAAAGGGGACTCCACATATACCCGAGGGGTACTTGGAGTATGTCCAAAAGTGAACTTTCACGGCTACCCGCAAGGTGTTTATGGACTGGAACAGAGTCTTGAAGACTATTGTTCATAATGCACCCATTAGGGTGTGACAGAGATCGATGCCTCGAGGTCACTTTCCATTTGTTCCCACTCCTTTGGGTATTTTTCCACCGCTTATAGTTCGTTCAAGGCGTTGGATTTTCTCCTGATGGTTTGTCAATCTGGGAGCTGAGGACTAATTAATATAGTCACTCAAGTTCTTTTGATGTAGCTTGACTAATCAAACGAACAGCAGCTAAGTGCAGAGCATACACACTAGAGTCTTGTCAATTTTAGTAAATTTTAAGATAGGTGTTCTTGTTAAAAAGAAAACCCTCCAGGAACCTCTTTCAATCCAAGTGGATCTCAATCGGGGAATCAAGGAGGGGTTAATTTTACTATAGCTGACGAAACAGTTGATGAAAAAGGAATCAAATATACACAATGCCAATTTTCTATTTAGTCCTACCACGCATCTCTTTCCCCTTGTGGGTCAATCGAGAAGTCGTGGGGTAAGTATTAAAATTACTTTGAAACCACTAGATATGGAATATGGAAATGATTATAAATCAAATTATACTACCCTGCATATTAGAACTACGCTAGATTGAAAAAAGATGAACAAAAAGTAAAAAATGACATAGACGCAAATCCCCCCTGGGGGGATGGGGAGCGGACTTGAAAGAGCCTACTCAAAAAATATTTTGTTTTATTATTATTGGTTACAATATCAGCAAGCTGAAATATCAAAAACCTCTTGGTCCTTATACGGGATGAAACCAAGATCTTACAACCTTCCAAAAATTTTAAATGTTAGTGAAAGGGGAGACCCTTGGGTGGATTTGAACGCTCCCGAGGCCACTTTCGAACAGCAGATCCCTTTCTTTTCTGTTACACCTGCTAAAAACCAACAAGAATGTTAGAATAACATATGCCCAAAATCACTTTAAGAGCACCTTTGCATCAGCATACCTTAACTCAAAAAAGACAAGCTAAAACTAGCTAAACAGGTGAAAAAGGAACCAAGGAAAGAAAGCTTTCCTTGGGATATTGGATTTCTGTTTGTGCAGCCAATGAAATATGCATTGATTGCTGTATTTAATATTTTAAAACCTAAAAGGAAACCTAGAGCATGCAACCTACTGATTTTCTTTAACTTTCCATGCAAAATGGACGATTTCCTTATGCTAGATCTAGAATGCTTAATGATACTTTTCAGAATTGAGATCTAGACTATGAGCTTTGAAATAGCAGATCTAAGTAGATTTTACTTTGATATAACAGATCCAAATGATAACAAATCTTTAGAACACAGTAACCAGGTAAGAAAATTGATTTTTTTGAAGGAGAAAGAGAGAGAAAGGATGTTGGAAGCCTGGGAATGTTGGGCTATGGAGTCTTCTTTGGTGGAACACCGAGGGACTATGTCATTCAGAAGAGCTTGAAGATGAGGAATATGTAAACCAGCTCAACCTCTTCTACAAGCGAGATCACCTACAACTTAGAAATCCTTGCACAAACAGATGGTTAAAACATGGGTGCTACTGGAAGAGATAATTGGAAAGCATGCAATTAAACTTAAAATACATACAACTCCAATAGATCCAAAACAAGCAGCAGTAAGAGCATAAATCAAACTAGAATAAACTCTTACCCTAACAGGAGGGAGCTCTCTCCTTCAAGGACAACAATTAACCAGCAAAAGCAATGATAAATAACACAGATTATACCTCATAAGCATTTAACAATCACCATCCACACATGAAGAGCATTACACCATAGATCTTGCCTCCAAAGCTTCTTTATTCCAGAATAATAAACAATAACACAATACAAGAGAAACAACACCTCAGTCCTAGTTCTAACTAGCTTGGAAGAGGTAGCCTGAGCTTTATTTATACAAAAATAGGAGATCCGGCCGAGGGGGCACAAATCCCAATGAGATAGACCACTGTAGCTAAAGGAGAGTCCATCAATGCCTGATCTGTGTCTCACTAGGTGCAACTATCAATCGAAGAGCTGATCTGACTGACACCTCAACCTGTTTACTGAAGCATCCACCAAAACTCATCCAGATGAGCCCAAACATGTGGAGGAAAGAGGGAGGGCGAAATTTCCCATAAAGGATGCTAAAGTTCAACTCTGGATCTGTCGAGATCACCTCCTTCAGTCAAGGATTTGTCAGATCCAAACAATCCGGTTTAGATCTAACTGATTTCAATCAAATCGGCTTAGAATCCACTGATCTATGATTTTGGATTTGCTCCATTATTCATCAATTTATTAATTAAAATAATCAATAATTAATTTTTTCGGGCTTTCTGACGTGGGTGATGGAAAATCACTCAAAACTAGGAAAAAGTGGGTCCATGGGTTTACATGGTGCTCTTATCTTGAAAATGAGCACCTACATGACTGAAACTTACTATTTGGCCCACTTTTATTACAAAACCAATTTTTCCAATTAAACTATTAAAAAATAGCCTAAGTTTTGGAAAAATTAAATTTTAATAAAAAACGCTGAAAAAATTAAAAATTTAAAA
>LPNX010603847.1:1114900-1147212 GCA_001517045.1 Pseudotsuga menziesii | reverse complement strand
TATGACTCGACCATGATGCCTAGCATGTTTATACATTGACACATAGACTCTAATAACCTCAATAGGCCTAAATTCCAAGCCAACCACCCCAACTTTGGAAGTATGGAGTGAAAAACTCAGAAATTATCAGTCGTTTATTCAACAACCAATAATAACCAAGGCAAAAAACACCCTGGGCTGATCGGATTGACAAATAAAGTCTAAGAGATTGAGTCTTTTACAGACACTATCATGCTAGAACATTTATTACAACTCCCCCAAGGGGGTATGAACATGTGATATAGTACAACAAAGTTTCCCAGAAGCAAGACTGAAGGTCTTCTGAAGTCTGAACAAGTTATCGGTTCACCAGGCTCACTTGATAAAAAACCACTAAGTACAACTTAGGTGGTAACAAGGCTCAATAATACCAACATAGGATAAATTAATGAAAAGTTGGGTCATTTGTACAATGTTTGGGTGATCATCAAATAATAAAGCCACTAAGGCCTAAATATGGACCAAGATCAACCAAACAAGTTCTAAAGTGCTAGGAATGTCCCCATTCCCCCTCACATTGTGGATCTAGGCCTCCCATACTTTTTTAGTGGTCCTTGATGTAAGAGTTGTTTTCATCAATTAATTATTTACATAATAATAATAATAATAATTTCTCTAGGTCCTTAAAGACCTTTTTTCTGGAACTCTATGCCACAATAATAAACAATTACAAATTACATATGTACGGGGATTAACACACGGTGTATTACAGACGAGAAGAAAACAGAGAAAATGGTCAAACAGAATGCAGAATGCAGATCGGTGAGATCATGCATAGGAAGACATAGAACTCCACAGAGAACTTGCGTTGGTAGTAGAACAACTTATAGGTGATCGATAGTTCACAACAACATTTGACAACCAAAACATTGGAACGCTGCTGGTTTTTTAGAGCGTGAGTCTGCCAACGGACTAAAGAAAAATACGCAATCTGTTGTACAATCATGCAATCTACCCAATGTTGTTGGGTGGGTAGTCGAAAGATTAGATTTGAATATGTGATCTGAACTTTTGAAAAACTCCACGTATTTTTTTTGAAAACTATGGTCTGAGCACTTTCTTTTGCTCAAGTAAATATTGAATGCTCTTCAACCACTCAACAACAAAGAGAGTATGCTAAATTTGAACCCGAGTTCAGATCTAGAATACAAATAAAGAAATAAAAAAATCAGATCTTATGCACATATGGAGCGCAGATTTGAATGGAGGTCAGGAGATATGCAACGCAACTTCCAAATGTCCTTGGCTCTAGAGGAATGGAGCCAACAACTTCAGAGTGCTTTCCACTCTAGGAAAAGTCTTACCCTTAGATCAGGTTGTCGACTCTTATACCATGTTAAAGAGAACAATGGAAGCAGACAAAAGCACTAAGGAAGATTTAATGCCTCCTCATTATTATACTCAGTATAAATATCAAATACAAATAAAAATACTATGGGTGAATACCATAGGTCGGAAAATACTATTGGTCACCTAACCGACTAACTAAATACATCTGAAATTACATTTTACAACACACTACATTTTCCAACACCGATTGTTAAGTTTTATTTAGTAAACCGAAGTCTCGTTCGATGGAAGAGTGTATAGTTCATTTTTTTATGCTTGAACTAAACAATAAATCTATTTTTTCCGTTTTAAAAAAATGCAAGATTCTTTATCAAAGAGAGAAAATATCTACATATGGTTATTTGAAAAGTATTATGCTTTATGTAAGTAAATTTGGAAAGCCGGGGGTTTATCTTACTTTAACTACTAAAAGATTAGTTTTATTGTTTAAAAGTCATGATATGTTCGTTGTTTAAAGAGTTGAACTTGTTAGCCATGAACGCGAGCTTATTATGGTTGAGACTCTTGTTGAAGAACGGATTTTATATTTGGATGATAAGAGCCCAAAACCCTTTTCTTGTCCTAGTGGATACTTTCTCTAGCAAGGGGGTGGCCTTTCCACTGAAACAATATAGGTTGATTGAAACCTTGAAAAAAAGGGAAAATATATTGCATCGATGGTGCTGCAAATTGCAACTCTTTCTGTTGTTAAATAATTAAAAGATTAATAATTTTTGGTGGGCGTAACCCCAAAGTTGGAGTGAACCATGTATATTGGAGTCCTTTTCTTTCCCACTTGTTCATTGCATGTTTTAAATTTTATTTATCTAAAGGTTTACCCATTCCTTTACTTGCATATAATGAATGGAATATTAACCATATTATTCAAATGATATGATTCTACGGAAAAATGAATAATAAAAGTATTAGTGAATTGCTAGACATCTCATGTAAAAATAAATGATAAGAATTGCAAAGAAAAAGCTTATGGTTGCTTTAATAGTTAAATGTTAGCTTCAATGAATGATGGGCAAAAGATAGCATACATTTTATATTAGTGGTGGTTTTGAGAGCTCATGAAATATTTCCTTTCAAGATGCTAAGCTTCCTTTTAAGAATCAACATCCTTGCATTCTTATAAGGTTAAGGTGGGGATGGTGTTCATATGTGCATATAATCTTTTCTTCTACAATGTTTATGATGGTTGACCATTAAATTCATTTAAATTGATATACATTTATATAAAAAGAATGTATAGTACTTATAATGACAATTATTCATTATTACTAACATTTTCCATGATCAAAAGTCTTTGTGGATTTTGGGTGTTGTTACAAAAATTTTATAGTTTGCAAATTTAAAAAAATCAAGTTTTTTAGCAATTTGGAAACTATTAAAATTTTAATAAACAATGAAAAAATAATAAAAATGCAAAAAGGTAGAATAACTTACGTATCCAATGTTATTGACACTCCCTTGATGGATTCCTTGGAGAGATGGGTGGGTGATTGGTCTTCCTTGTTATGCATATGTGCTTGATCTCTCCTTTCTATGGTCACGGTCGCGTAGAAGGTTTGTTTGGCCACAAACTCTGGTCTTTTTTTTTTGCACGCATGTGAGTCTGCTTTTGAGAGTGTACGCGCTAGGGACACATACGTGCCAGCAATGCACACACACCTAGGATTGGTACTGAGCCTACCTACACGTGTGCACTTCTGGAGGTGTGTGTACCCCTGTTAACTTTTTCGCTAGCGCAATCCCTTGCTATTGTTTTGGGGAGCATCTTTGTGCAAGACCGTGCGTGGACCGTGCATATACTTATATATAAGACAATGCACTATCACATCCATTTGGTTCCTTATTTGTGAAACAAATGAACATGCATATTTTTCTCATATGTGATATTTTTAATTAAAAAAAATCACTCTAACTTACACATTATATCTTTTTTAAATTCACTTTTTTATTTATAACATTTTTTTTATTTGCTAAATAATTTATTTTAATTCCTCTACTAACTAATCTACAACATATTTGGGTTCCTCTTCTTCTTTTTTAAAAGAAAGATATATATTGTTCACTAATAATCAAGGTAACCTTAATGTTCAACCTGACATGTTGCTACTTAGATTTAAACTTGGATGAGAAGTATCAAAAAAATAGTATAATTTATAAATAATACATTAAATATATGCATCATTTTTTTAAATATAAATAATGAAAACTTAATCTTTACAACTAAATATTTATAAAAAAAATTAAATTTATAAAAAAATTAATTTATCTTTTATGAATGATTTTTTTTTTATTTATACTTTTAAATTATGTTGCTTATATTCAAATTGTTTCAATTTTTTATCATTTATACTTGAGTTATAATCTATAATTTTAGGGCTTTATTTCTTAATTAATAAATAAATAATATTATTTTATTTTATTTAAATAATGTACACTTAATTTTTATAACTAACTATTTATAAATATATCTTAATTTTAAAAATAAAATTTGATTTTTTTTAATTTTTATTTTGAAAGTTTTTGTTTGTTTGGAAGTAATGTTGGTATCTTCAAATTGTAATTTTTGTTTTATTTTGGTATTTTAAATGATAATTGTGCATGTTTATTTTTATAGTGGTAATTTTAAAAAAAAATTAAGTTTTTATTTTTGTGGCTTTTTTTATGAATTATTTTTTTAATTTATATTATTTGTCAAATGTATTATTTATGAATTATGAATAATAAGTATGTTATCAATAATAATTATTTATTTTTACATTTTTTAATTAATATTACTTTATTTTATCATTACCTTTTATGGTTATAAATTAAATTTTATTTATGTTTACGAATTAAATTTTTTTAATTAATATATATTTGTTTTATGAGCATTTATGTTTATAATATGAATAGTATATTTTATGAATGAAATTTTATTTATATTTTTAGTATTAATTTATAAATTAAATCTTATTATCATATTATTATGTTTTTTATATTGTTAATTTTTATTTATATTGCTTTATTTTCTCACCATTATATTGTAAATTGTATTTAAATATAAAATTTGGTTATGTTTACACTCCCAAATGTATTTAAATATAGAATTATAAATATGTATTTATAGTGTTAATTGTCTTTAAATATATTTAAATATAAAATATGTGGTCATAGTGTCAATTGAATTTAAATATAAAATGTGTGCTGAGTTGTTTATATAAAATTTGTTTTCAGTGGCCTTTTGGTGCTTGTGTAAAGTTGCTTTAATTTTTGGCATTGTGACTCTTTTTGGTTTGGTGATTCCACTGTCACCATAAAATAGGCTTTAGGTGACTGTAAAATCAATGTGCTATATATTTCACCATGGTGCAATAAGATTCAGAAAAGCTAAAAAAAATTGCAGTATCAATTTCCAACAGATAATATTAGAACAAAACCAACAAAACTAGTTGGCAGCTCTCCAAGTTAGCTTTGGATGGCAAAGAAAGAATACTAATATGGGAAGAAGTATTGGATAATGTCGACATTAACTCACACTCCATTAATATTTTTTTATGTATAATCTTCTAAGATTCTCATTTGTGAATTTTGAGTATGTTCTCTAAAAGGATGCTCTTTTTGGTCATGAGATTTCAGTTTCATGTATATTGGACTATGTTATTTTCGGTTTGACTATAGACTCTTCATGATTATTAGTTTTGACTTTGTCATTTGAGGTTTTTTTGAATAGTTACTCATAAGACTATTTTGGAAAGACTTTGTACTTTTTTATTCAAAATTGAATAACAAAAGTATTCTTTTTTTCTGCTGAAAATTTAAAAAAAAAAGTTCTCATAATGTATTTAAATATAAAATCAGGGGTGGCTGGTGCGGGAGGGATCCTTCTGGATCCTGGAGGAAAAATTGAACAAACCTTTTCCTGGGGAATAGGATGCAGGACTAATAATGAAGCTGAACAGATGGCTCTTCTCCAGGGACTGACGATCCTCACTGACTCTAATCTCTACAAGGTTGCGATATTTGGCCACTCTAGACATGTCATATATAAAATGCTCAATGGATACACCATTGGCTCGATAAAATGTCGTCGGTTATATGACAAGACCACCCCTTTTCTATCCCCCCATTATGAATTCTATCATATCCTTCGCTCAAATAATGTGGTTGCCGATGACTTAGCAAATGTGGGGGCTTCCCTTCCACAAGGGCATTTCCAACTTAATGGGGTTGATTCCCCCCCTAAACCTATACCCCAATGAACTATGGCTTAAAAATTTTAATCCCCATCGCATTGTTCATGATTCCATGGTTAATTGTGAAAAACCCAACACATAAAATGGTTGTCCTACCACCTCCCATGCTAATGCCACGTGTGCTCCCACTCTCCTCGATCCTCGACGCCCTTAACTCTTTTCTTTTCCAGCGTTATTGCTACTTCAGCTCACATGCTCCAGAACCTGTCATCCCTTGCATTATGGCTTCCTTCAGACTTCATTCTTACCCCTCAGCTCCTTTGGACAGTGGTCTGATCCTTGCTCATTCTACATTCTCACCGGAGAGGACGCTGCTGAATGTAATATCAGGCGTAGACGAGGGAGTTATTCAGGAGATTCTGTGGGAGTCTCTTCCTTTTTGCAGGGTGTTCATTAAAGAAAGGATTGCACTCGTTGCCTTCTTCTCTTGTCATTGCTCTCCCCATGCCGGCGGTCCTCTATGGCGTTTGAGTTCTGGTCTCGGGCTCAGTCTTCTTGTTAGTGAGTTTTTTATAGTAGGCAGTAATTTGATTCTTGGTTGCAACTGCTCCAAGTGGAAGGAAGGAGCTATAGGCACTCTCACCTGTGGAAGTAAGGAATATTGTGATTCTCTTCTGGGAGAAGTCAGCATTCTCCACTCGATTATTGGCGAGTTTTTCCGTGGTTCTCAAGCTCAAAATTTGGAAGGTGCTATTTAGAATCTCCATCTCAATTTTTCTAGCATAGCTCTTGACACTTTCATTCCTAGGCAAGGAAATATGAACCCGGAAAATTAGAATGCAGGGATTGCAGACCTGAAGAAAAACCTCAAGCGTTTGTATGAAATGATGGCCATAGATATAATAGATAACAAAGCACTGTTTCAAGAGGTGAAGGATATGGGTGAGGTGGTCAGCTATACCTCCTACCAAATAAGCAATCATGATTCTAGGATTGATGACACAGAATCCAACCTCAAAGAAATGATGGGCAAAGTGGACAAAATCCAAGAAGACCTTCAGTGTTTGGTCAGCATGAATCAAGCTAGTCAGGCCCACGAAACCCCTATTGCATTCCAGCCCATGGAGGAGGAGTCGGTAGTCCAGCCAATGAATCCCACAGGCTAATTTTTAAATGGATTTATTAGTTTATGTTTTTTGTTAGTTACTTAATCAGTAGTTTATTAGGGTATATACTACCACTGTCCATAGAATCTATGTAAAAACCTTATGTGGAGTTCTTTGGTCTCCCCTCTGGACCAATTTTGGTTTCTTCTTTTTCGAACTACAAGAACTCTCAATTATCGCATATTTTGTAATTATCGCCTATCAACTTTCATTGACCACTTTACTTGTGGACTTGTGGTTATGGCTATGCTAATATGTAATTAAAAAATTATTTATGCACCTATCCATAAGTGGACTTGTGGCTATGGCTTTGCTAATATGTAATTGAAAATTTAATTATGCACTTATCCATATGCTAATATGTAATTGACAAATTAATTATGCACCTATCCATATGCTAGTATATAATTGACAAATTAATTATACACCTATCCATAGTTCATGCTAATATGTAATTGACAAATTAATTATGCACCTATCCATATGCTAGTATGTAATTGACAAATTAAGTATGGACCTATCCATAGTTTATGCTAATATGTAATTGACAAATTAATTATGCACCTATCCATATCCTAGTATGTAATTGATAAATTAATTATGCATCTATTCATAATTTATGGTAGGTTATTCATATTTTATTATTCATCTTAGGTTATTCATATTGACAAATTAATTATGCACCTATCCATATACTAGTATTCATAGTTTATGTTAGGTTATTCATATTTTATTATTCATCTTACGTTATTCATATTGACAAATTAATTATGCACCTATCCATATACTAGTATATAGGTTATTCATATTGATAAATTAATTATGTGCCTATCCATATGCTAGTATATGTTATGCTAGTATGTAATTCACAAATTAATTATGCACATATCCATAAATTATGCACCTATCCATATGCTAGCATGTAATTGACAAATTAATTATGCACCTATCCCTATGCTAGTATATTCTATGCTAGCATGTAATTGACAAATTAATTATGCACCTATCCATATGCTAGCATGTAACTGACAAATTAATTATGCACCTATCCCTATGTTAGTATGTAATTCACAAATTAATTATGTACCTATCCATATGCTAGCATGTAATTGACAAATTAATTATCCACCTATCCCTAAGGGTATGCTGTTATGTAATCCATAAATTAATTATGCACCTATCCCTATCTGTATGTTGTTATGCAATCCATAAATTAATTATACACCTAACCATAGTTTATCTTAAGTTATTCATACTTTATTATTCATCTTAGTTTATTCCTATTTTATATTTGATTTTGAGTTGAGATAATATTTTGGTTGTCTTATCTCACACAAAGACATATTTTACATATTTTATTTATTTGGATTCTTATCTATGTAAGAGAAACCAAAGGGATAATAATAGGTATTTAGAAAGATGCCCATAATCCAAACCCTGTCCATGGAAAATTGGTTATCACCATTCAAAATCAAAGTGATACCTTCCTTCCAGGGACACACAATGAAAAAAAGTTTAGTCATACCACCAGAATGTCCCACAGAGTAGTTTCAGCGACTTCGTCCACATAAGAATTGAGCACTGCTGCAGCTTGAGCAGTTGCAGCCACACTTCCTTTGGAAGTAGCTACCCTAGTGGCTCGCATTTCTGCAGATTGAATGGCTTGGGCGTCCCTCTCCTCTACTGGTTTTTCACCTGCCTTGATAGCTGCAACTACTTGAAGAGCCTTCCCTATGCAGAACACCATCACCTGGTTTTAGCTTTCAATATATTAAGCCTATTTTTTAACACGTTAGGCCTAGCATTGATATGCTAGAGTCTATACCTACTCTATGAAAAATATCATCCATTCCCTACCCTATAAAAAATCTCATCAATTGAAAAAAAGAAAAAAAAGATAGAGCTTGCTTGACCCATAGTAATGCCTTCGCTTGCTGCGATTTTTTGATCGGTGGGTGTGAACTTATGGTTTGAACAAACAGCTTGTCCAATAACATAGTCTGTCTCCAGAATTTGACCACTAACAACTGTTTGAGTGACCACCATGTCCAAATATCCTCCATCCGGCTTATCTTCGTTTCAATTAACCTTACCAGATCTCTCATTGACATCAGCTGCACATTGCATGATGGAGGCAGCACCGCCCTTCTGATTCTGACCAAGGGTGTGTGCCTCTGCACTTTGCATCAAAGTAGAATCCTTGGGAGTTACGCGATGCTCTGCTACCTCTCCACAAACCCCAAAAAAAATCCCATATGTTAGCGTCTCTGGGTTTTCTTTTTCTTGCTCCGCGCTCATTTTTCCCAATTTGTACTCTCTCTCTCTTAGGCCTACAAATCCCCCTCCAAATCAGACTTGTGTTTCTGATTTTCAATTTGAGCTTCTTTTCAATTCAAGTTCATCCATCCATATATCTCAGACTTATAAATCTTTCACAGATAGACGTTGTGGATGAACATCTCTTAGCTCTTAAGTGTCAGATTCGAGTAGTTGGTCTCTATCATGAATAACACGTATGATGTAGCCATGAAGAATTATCATAGCAGTTGTCGCCGCAAACACCATGTGCACTGAATGTTTTCTTGTTCTTGCTGATATCGTTCGATCTATTGTGTTAAAAGTGGCACCTGATCATAAATGTCGTAAATGCCAACTAGATTTTGGATTCACTTCATTTTCCCAAAATAACAATCCAGAGATATGAAATCATAGCTTGTGTTTGTGTGGAGAGACTACCATCAATTCTGGTATTTGGCGACAAAAATACACAACTTTACTTCGTATGAGACTCATAGGCCGTAACAATAGACCTGAGGTTTACTATCCCTTCCTTTTATTTTATTATCATCAGAGAATAACAATCCAGAGATGTGAAATCATAGCTTGTGTTTGTGTGGAGAGACTACTATCAATTCTAGTATTTGGTGACAAAAATACACAACTTTACTTAGAATGAGACTCATAGGCCGTAACAGTAGGCCTTAGCTTTACTATCCCTTCCTTTGATCCTTTGATTTGATTATTTTCATCTGATAGAGAATTAAGAATTAAAAGTTTATACATATAGGATTAGTTTAATAAATTAAACATCTCATTAAATATAAATATTTAAATTAAAAGTTTATACATAGATAGCGTTAGTTTAATAAATTAAACAATTCGTTAAACATAAAGATTTAAATTAAATCTGATTATGTGAAGTTTCCATTCTTTAAGTTGTGGTTGGTGGTGTTATCACTTTGTAATTTTCTTATGGTTGTGGTAGGAAGTCACATGGGTAACCATTTCAAACCAATCTTTAGAGTGTAGCCTAGCCTTAGAGTCAAAGAGGGCTCTCTCTATGTCACGGAAACATTCACATAAACATTTAGCTTTAAACAAGCGATCAGAAGATTTTGATGGAAAAAAGTTTTTGGGGTTTAAAGGAGTGTGAGACAGACAGACAACACCATTGGGCAATGTTTTCAAAGCATGAAACATTCAAGGACTTACAACAAATATGACCAAACATAACCTTCATAATTTGAGGAAAAATAGGTATCAATATCCAACAAAATATCTTTTGAGAGATGGTAGGAGGAGAGGAGAAGAAGCACAATGAAGCAAGAAGCACCTATATGTGGGTGAATCTCTTGCAAACACCTTTAGCAAAAAAAAACAATGGAGGATGATAACTAAAATGGAGCATAAAATATGAATTCCAGAACATTTACTAGAAACACAAACAAATACATTATCTGATGCAAGGATCGCTTAACAGAGAGAAAATTCCTCACATTCAACTAGAAACACATTAGTGGAAATTACACATATATGGAAATTAAATATACAGAGGAAAAACATATTGAACAGTGAACACTGTGATGAATCCCAAACATTCAAGCTATGCTTTCATTAATGCTCCCAAGGAAAGTTACAGAGCTGTTAAAACCAAGCGCACAGGCTTCAAAAATGAATGCCGAACAACATCCACCCACCATTCTTCCTCTTTTGAGGGTATATTTATAATGTAAATAGGCCCTCAAGACCAAACTTGAAACAAATCCAAATTCAGTTAAACAAAATCGGGAATCAAACCCGCACACATAAAATCCTAACAGACCATGATCTGGCAAATTCCCATGATCACAAAACCAAAACAGGAAAGCATGCTGGGGCACGCATGATGGAAAAAATGGGAAATTGAGCACCTGAAAACCACACCTGCAAGATGAAAACGATGACTCAAAGCACCTTCGACGGTCTGCAACAGCTATTCTCCTTCTATGCATCTCTAACCAGTGAAATCATCGTGGACCGTTGATCTTTGGTGAAAGCATTCTAATCTATTAATCCTTGCCATAAAATTTCCTAGCTGTTGATCTGAGATCAAGCTGTGGGATGGTGAATGATCATGTGAAGTTTTCATCCTTTAAGTTGTGGTTGGTGGCTCAGCCACCTTCTATCTAGAAATATTTGTAAGTTGTGATTGGTGGCTCAACCACCTTCTATCTAGAAATATTTGTAAAATAAAAAATAAATACTTAAATATATTTCACTTTTTGTCAAACCATAAGGATTCAGATGCAATGAATTCAAATAGGTAAATAATTTTCTCATAACATCTTAGATACAAATTTTTTATTAAACAAAACTAACCTTATTGCTTAGTAAAATCTTTTTGTTCAAAACTTTAAAAGGTCAAATATTGAGATGCATTGGATTCAAATAGGCAAAGAATTTGCTCATAGTATCTGAGATACAAAGTTTTTATTAAACAAAACTAACCTTATTAATTAAAAAACCTTCTTGGTAAAAAAATTAAAAGGTCAAAACCTTTCTTGTTACCTTTTTGTTCAAAAGCTTAAAGGGTCAAAGCCTCTTTGTCCAATTGTGTTCCATTGGAAATCTCCCTTATTCATGCACATTTAGTGGCACACAACTACCACTAAATTTTCACATAAATTTCTAGTAAAATATTTCCAAATGTAGGCCACTCCACAATGCCTTTTTCCTTCAAACCATCTTGAGATATCATGAATCCTAAGTACACAAGTTCTTTCTTTATGAAACACAATTTTGCAAATTTATCCATAGTTTTTGCTTCCTTAACCATTCCAACACTTGTTTCAAACGGATAACATTTTCTTCCTTTTTCTAACTAAAAATTAGTACATCATCTAGATAAACAACCACAAAGTTCTCCAAGAAATATATATACTTTAATTCATTAGCCTCATGAAAGTATGGCAAGCAATAGTTAACCCAATTTGCATGATCAACCATTAATACAATCCTTTATCTTATAGTATTCAATATGCAAATGGAAGAAGAAACACAAAATATAGTTAAACTAGCACATCATGGAGTAAAACAAAAACTTAGTTTGTTGATTATAATTTCTAAGATTCTAAAAAATAAGTTACATGCATGCCTGAATGAACTTTCACTATTGCTTAAAAAAACGAGGCAAAGGGATCTTCCAAAATATTAAGAAAGTATGCACTCATCTATGTCTTGACTAGTTTACAAGTGGTTGTTTGGATTGTTTACTTAATTTTCAATTGTTTCTATTGGATTCTTCTATCTCCAATATGTTATTCTCTCTTCATTTCTAGCTATGTGAGAGTTATGCCTCAAAATAATTTTTCGTCAACATTATAAAAAAATCCCTACAAATATTCAAACATTCTTAAATCAACCTTAATGGACCAAGCTACCAAAATCCAAGTTGTTGACCATATTTCTCCCTCGAGACATTGAGGCTTTCCCAAGATTGTGGTCCTGCGGCTAATTTGTCAACAAGTTCACGACATATTCACACAAGCATGTGGAAAGTTATGAACGGAAGATGGATTAAATAAGGACATGGGCACAAAGTATCCCTGACATCCAACCTATACCCCCCCATTTCAACCCAACCAAATCCGAGTAGTTAATTGAGAATGGTGAACCAACAACTAAGGAACTTGACCCTCTCTCTCACTATTCTTGTTATTGTGGATTGGAAGTTGTTATATGTGAGAATGGGTTTTACATTTTGAGAGAACAATATCCTTGCATCATGTCTCTCGCAACAAGATGAGGGAATTTTTTTATGCAATTGATGTTTTGAAAAACACACATCCATTGTAGAATTTAGAAACACATGCATTTCTTAGCTCTAGGAATGGGCAAGCCTGAGGAAACCAACTAAGTTTCCATGAAGGATAAGAGAAAACAATGCATATGCATTTTTTCTCTCCAAAACACATACACATTTTATAGAGAAAAATGCGTACTTGTTTTTGTAACATAGTTTTTATCCCCAAATCAGCTTGTGACCCCATTCTTCACGTTCTATTTATTTATGTTTCAGTTGACAATGAGGGTGAAATGCGGGCACGATTTGAAAATATAAAATTATCTTCAACAAATTTCTTCTTCCCTGCAAGTAAATCATGTGACCTCATTGTTCTTGTTCAATTTTGATGCTCAAAAAATATTTTAAAAACCCTACAATGAACTCTAAAAGCTCAAAAAATCACCAAACAAAATAAAAAACCAACAAACAAATTCCACATTCAAAGAAAATGCTATTTATTTGAACCAACAACACAATTTTCCACAGTCAAAGAAAATATTGTTTATGTGTGAGAGGGTTTGGTGTGTGAGAGCGAATCAACATGACCCCATTATGTTGATTTATGTATTGTTAACATGGAAAAAATACTCATAATTTGTCTTGAAGTGGCTTGATGTATAAACTTCCCAATTTGTCCTTTTTATACTTGAAAACTTTCATTGGGAGGTTGAGTGTGAAAACTCTAACCTTTTTCAAAAGAGACATTGGAATCCTAGGGATCCTCTTTATTACTATCATGCACCTACCTAATTCATTTCTTACAAGACTCTACATAGTTCATAGAGTGTAAAACTTCATTTTACTGTAATATTACACAATTTCCCATAGTTTGAGATGGGGTATTAGGGAATATTTTCCCATATCAAGGTTTTTCTTTATGCAAATTGAACTACATGTAGATTTTGCAATATGTACTTGAACCTTTTTAGTGTTTGTCATACTAGAAACTTCACAGAATTTGTTTTTCTAGAACATGAAAAACTCTCATTGCCCCAACTTTTCTTTCCACTAATATATCTAATTTTATAGTTGCACCAAATTCCTTTTTTATTATTACGCCAAAGCTTATTGGTGATAGACCTCCTATAGTTAAGAAAAGTAATTTGGAATTAGTTGGATAGTCAAAATGTTGCATTATGTTAACACCAACATTTTATCAAAAGGGACCACATAGAAGACACATCAACCAACATAACACACTCAAAGACAAACAAGTAGACAAGGTGGTTTGGGACCACTTTCAATGAGACAATAATCATCTTGATCATGTATTTTATAATGTAACTTAATAGTCAAACACATGCATTTTATAATCTCTTCCATGCTTAGATTCCTTACCATGTATCAATGTGATTAAATCAAAACTTTTTTCCACGAAGCTACAAGCATATAAAGACCTTCTAAGTTAGAGTCAGAAGGCTTAGTTTGCAATAGCAATAATAATTCTTCATATTTAAGGAACGTCTTAGTGCATAGGCATGCATGTTCACGACCAATTTAACAAAAAATTAACATGGCAATATTTTATGTTGATTCTCTAGTGTAATTGTTCAATTTTAAATATTAAATTATAAATACTCATATCATTATTTGTAACACTTGTTGTACATTTTTTTCATTTCTAAGAGATGTCATTATACCATGTATATGTTTCTAATGTTTTTTTTTCATTTATGACTACAGTGGCTAGCATAGATCCCAAAGAGAAGATATTGAATTGAGATAGTGAGGTTAGAAAAAATTGGGGGACATGGAGGAGTGGATACCAACTCCACCGCTCACTTGCAGAGTTAATAAATCACATTATAAACACCATTACCCAATAAAATGGTGCCCTATACGACATTGCATCACATAGAGAATGGAAAAGGAAACAATAAGCAGATGGATTGACTCATAATGACATAAAAAAACTAAAGATCACCAAATAGAATATGTTTTCCTTGTTTAGAGAGCCACAAATAGGGAAAATTCCAAACATAAACAGAACCCACATGTCTATTTAGTGGTGCATATATCCACCATTCCAAGTGAATTGGATAGATTGGTGGTATATGGTTTTCGATTTGCCACCTTATAACAACAGGGAAATCCCCTTATATTCCCTTAGAAAGATGTATGCCTAGTTCATGATGGGAAAATACGTCAATTATTTTGACATGTTAGAGTTCTAAGGCATTGGTCAGGGGATGCATCAAAACCATCCTAATTCCAGGCATTGAGATTTCAGTCTCCAAATTCCCCCACCTTGCAGGAAATTGCCTAGGATAGATGTCCCACATACACATGATATGATACTGACATAGAAGGAATTCTTGATTTTAGCATGAGCGATCGTCTGCCACAACACCCTCATTGATCATATGTGCTTGGAAGTTCCATATCTTCTTGTTAGTGTACATCCATCACATCCCTGTGGTGCAAGACCATCTAGTAATGTGGGTGGATCAACACATCAAGAGATTACCATTGAACTTCACCATTGCATAACATGTGTCCATCCTTGTTATGGCCACACGCCATAAGATATTTCCTTTTCCAAGTTATTTAGGCAAGTACGTTTATGGTTAATAGTAATATTGTCCAAAATAATTTTTCCTTACTGTACAAATATTGATTTTTAAAACTTTAAACTTGTAGATGCTAGATGACACTACAGTAGGGAAAATTGTTTGTACTATTAGCGGAGAGACCAATTTACCAGAATATATAGATATTTTTTGTGTTCTAGGTGTTGTCGTATCTTCATCGGAAACAACTCACTAGAGGTAACTCTTTCAACATGTCAATTTTTTAATACATGTTATTTCATTAATACATGTTAGATCATTAATCCTAGATGATCTAATATTTACAATTGTTAAGTTTGCAGTCACTAGATCCTCAATAGTATGACCAAAACATTGATTCTAGTGATATGCAAAATGTTAACCTTGCCATATTTTTGAGTGAGGTAAGTATATTTTTTTTAAAGTAATCACATTCAAACTTGTTTCCCCTTACTATACACGTGTATATATTTCTAACAATTATAATTTTTAAACTTGTAGATGTTAGATGATTCTGCAGAGGGGAAATAATTTGGCACTAGTGAATCCCCCCTTGGTGGAAAGACCATTCACACTAAGTTAACACTTTCAAATGTAGTTTAGTTTTTTAATACATGTCGTTCATCGGTTCATGCAAGTCTAACTATGTCAACACTCGGTGAATTTTTTTAACTTGCAAATGATAGATATCTCTATAGAGGAGCAAGGATTTGGCACCAATGAATCCCCCCTTGGTGGAGATGCAAATCACACTAAAATATCTATTTCATCATGTGAGTTTTTGAATACACGTTATTTCATTAATTCACATGTGCATGTATAACTACAGGAACACTCTGTTCCTGTAGGGATCAACATAAACTTGAGTACCACTACTTTTATTTGATTCTCCCCAAAGTCCAAATGTTTCCATGTCTTGTGTCTTTATTAGATAACCCTCTTCCAGAAAGAGGGAGGATGTTCATGATCATGGACCTATTGATTCCACGGTAATGTTTAACCTTCAATCATAGTTATTTATTAAATTTTAGTTCCATGCAGAAATTGTTTTTTTTAATGTTTATTTTTCATGTTTACAACATCATACTAGAGATTTCTCCACACCATACCTCAACGGGTCCATTGATGCAACAATTTGGATCAATGATGGGAAGAAATCATATAGAGGTATCTATTTCAATATGTGCACATGGTTTATTCATGTTAAATTGTTTATTCATGCATGTCTAACTGTTTCAATATTTGGTGGTTATATCCATTGGAAGAAGCAGTGTCTAGCCCCTCCAGTCCAGTTGTGGATGCGATCGAGCTTGATGTTCAACCCACATCTCCACTTGATACAAAATAAACACAATTTCTTATCCGAGAGTTTATTTTTTCAGTGAGATGTTCATTCATTACAAAGTGATTTAATACTTTTACATGCACATGTTGATAGTTGTTGAAATAATCAAGATATGATCTTTTATTTGTAGAGAATAATTGCATAGAGGCTTTCGATGAGGAGTACACCACAAGCATCGATACCTCAGATGGATTTAGTAAGTGTTTGTTATAATTAATTGAGTCACAATTTATTTTTTTAGGTTGGTTAGTACTAATGTGTTAGTGCAATTTTGAGAATGCCCAAGGCATTTCAGTTCATAGGATTAAAACACTTCAAAGACTCCTATCTTCTAATTACAATAAAGAAACAAAGTTGCAGTTTCCCTTGGGTCTTTGGTATTTTTCCATACATAGTTCAAGAGCTATATCAAAAATATCACCTATGGATTTGCCTATACAGCAGAACTAACTTAAACTGGAACATATATCTAAAGCTATACATAAATCAGAATTCTGAAAAATGGATCAGAATGGGTAAGTCATCAACGAGCTAATAAAACAGTCCACCAGGTGGTTCCTGCACATATGTCATTATTAATAAAAATTACCAAGGTCATATTCACCCATATGACCCTCTTTGTTTTTCCAAATATGCCATTGACCAAGTCCCATTTTCAACCCTTCCTTTGATAGTGCATCTTCCTGCACATTTCCCTTTTTGTAAACATGTAAAAAGGAGATGTCAATTATTAAATTCTTCAAGGGAACAACTTTATTATATACTAGCCAAATCATTACATTTATACATGTATCAAGACATTTATCCAATTGGTAATGAGCATTGAATAACCCATTACTTGAATCTTCTCAACCATTCTCTCAACAGCCAATGATAAAATCAATTTTAAAGGAAACAATTATGCCTTGTTATTTGTAATTTTGTACTCTTTCCTATCACAGCTAACTTTATATAACAAGAGTCTAGAAAGTATAAAATTCCACCTGTACCTTCCACTAGAGGCTCTCCTTGTGATACCCCATCAAAATAAGCCCATGGATTAGAATTATCAATGATTTCCAAAGTCACCACCCTAGGACCTTTCACTTTTTCTTACTTCTGTTTGAAACTAGCAAGTATTCTACTTTGTGTTGCAACAAACTGTGGATTTTTATCGACAATTTTTCCACCATTTCTTGCAAGCTACACCCCCCACACATACAGTAAGGTTACTGCTCTATATTTTTTCAGATTTGAGATCCTACACCAATTTTTCAGCAAACATTAACATAATCCCTAGCTCACAGGTCTCTATTACCAACGACCCTTTATATATCTTCCCATGCAGCTGCAAAAACTTTGTATTCAATAAACAAATGAGATATGGTTTCTTCACTTATTTTGCAACATGTACATCTACCAGGACCCTGCCAGCTCTTGTTTTGTATATAATCCCAAGTGAGGACCCACATTCCAAGAAGTAGCCACATAAAAAGTGTAGTCTTCATCGGGCACTTGAATTTCCATAATTTAGTATACCAACAACAAAGATCCTACTCAGTCTCTATTTCCATTATGACTTTGTAGCCTAGTTTTGGAGTGTACATTCCTCCCACCAAGTTCTAAGACCACACCATCTCATCCTCTTGATCAGTTAGCTTGATATGACTTGATTTTAGAGTGGCTATATACCCATTCCATAAATTTTTCTCTTCCCCTTCTAAACCTACACCTCCATCAAGCTTCCATTCCTGTCTCCATGAATTTTTGCTTCCTCAACTACAATTTGATGAAGTTAAGAAAACCCATTTGTCTTTACTTCATTAACTAAGTCCCTTGACAGTTTGATAGTTTTTTATTTATACCACTCCCAGTTCAAGGGTCTTCTCCCAGGTTGACTCTAGTCCCATCTCCGACATTCAATACTGACCACCTCACTATAATTGGAAATTCTAGTACCATGTGCTTCCAAATAATAGAAGATTTTTTTGATGATTTTAAGGGTCCTATTATCCACTCCTCAATTTACAATAGGGCAAGATGTTTTTGACAAATTACTGTACACCATAGTAGCATAATTCGACCGTATTAGCCTTTCTTGAACGGAAATTTTAAACAATTCGAAATTCATCGAATATTCAATGTAGGTGTTATCCGAATATGAGCTCCTACTAATTAAATTTTGAAAACCAATTTTTAAAATCCAAATTTAATTATTTAAACACTATAAAATATAAATACCATTCAATTCCATGCTTAGTAATCCATTCAAGCGTTCATTAATTATATTGGAATCCTTCACAGTCTTTATATGTTGTGGTAAGTACTTATTTACTTTCTTATCAATATAATTAATAATAACTAACGATAGTCTCTCTCACACCGGTTGAGCTGGTTGAGATTTTATATTTTTGTTTTTAAATAGCAATTTTGGTTGTAAATACTATTTATAAAAATAAATGTTTTATTTTTAATATTTATTGGTTGATATTTAATATTTTATTAACAATATTATATATAGTTAACTTTATTATAAGAAGTCTACTTCTGTATTTTCTGTACTTGATTTTTTTGTTACGTATTTTGTCTATATCGAATCATATTTGTATCTGTATTCGTACTCGAATTATGATACTATGTTGTACACCACAAACTTGTACTTGCTATAAGTATGCAAACATTTATGGCTGTCAGTGCTCTTGCAAATGTAAACCCATTTTTAATATTTCACCCTTCTAAATCTTTGTGCTTTGATCTTTTTTCTCACTAAACCCAAGGGAAAGCCTTTTTTCCATCCCACCAGCCCAAATAAATCTAAAATTGGTGTTCCTTATTTGTTCCAATATGCCCTTTGGAACAAAAGTTAAAGATACCCAAAATACTGGGATTGGCTCTGTAATTTATTTTATCAAGATATATCTGCCCCCCTAAGAAAATCCATTTATTACACTAGAAGAACAATCTTTTCTCCACCTTTGCTACCGTCCATCCCCAATCCTTCCTTGAGTAGTCATTTACCTTGATGTGAAAACCTAGATGCTTTATTCTTTCTAGCATCTCCACTTGAGCAAAGGGAAATATTTGTAAATTGTTTCTTCTATTCATTACTTAATTCCATGAAATTCAGTGAATACTTTCACTCATTTATCTCCATTCTTGTTGCCAAAAAATACATATCAAGGAGCTCTTTAAGACTCATCGCATCCCTCAAAGAACCATTACAAAAAATAAGTATATCATCAATAAATAGCCTATGTAATATGTATAATATATTCCCCATTTTTATTCCTTTCAAAGCTGCAATTATTTTAGCCTCCAATAGTGATCTACCAAGGCTCTACACAACCAATAGAAAGAGAAAAGGAGATAGAGAACACCCATGTCTCAGTCCTCTACCATTGATAAAGAATATGGAAGCATCTCCATTAACCATTATTGCAAAGGATACTATGGTAATACAAGCCATCACCAAGTTTACCACTTGCAAATTGACCCAACATGGGTCATTAGTAATATGAGATATAACCAGCTTACCATGTCATGATTCTTGGATAAATCTTCTTTTATAACCATAGTTTTCAATTTGTTTACTTTTATAGTATGGAATTGTTCTTGAGAAACCCCCATTGCTTCATGTGTCTACCTTCCATCCTAAAATCCAAACTATTCTTGCAAGATACATCTAAAGAGAACCACCTTTACTCTTCTAGCAATAGTCTTTGCTTTAGTTTTGTAAATGCAGTGGCACAAAGATATAGCTTTGTAATACTTAAATTTTTTTGAGTCATCCTTCTTTGGTATCAAGATATTGAAAGCAGTGTTGAAAGCAGCCAAAAATTTTCCCAATCTATGGAATTCCTCCACTACCATCAAGAGATCCTCCTCCCATGTTTCATAAAGCCCCATAAAAAATTCCACTGCCCATTTGTCGATACCAGGACTTTTATCTTTCTTGAATGACTGAAGTACTACATGCAATTCTTCCTTAGTCACCATTGCCCCTAAAATTTCATTATATTCTTTAGATACAAAATTAGGAAAAACTGTAGCCATCCTGACCACCTCTGTATTTGAAGCTCTTGCATCCTCCTTAAATATATCCTTGAAATATTCAACTCCAGCTTTTGAGACATCCTTAGAGATGCTCACTTGCTCACCTAGTTGATTTTTGACTTTCCAAATGGAAAATAGTATTTACACTTCACCTATGATTTGCATAATCGTGAAAGTAATTTATGTTCTCATCCCCCTTTTCCATGCATATGGCTTTTCTTTTTAATCTCCACATTGTTTCATTTTCATTTAACAATTTTTGGAGGAATTTTCCAATATTTATTGAAATTAGGGGTATTTTTTCATATGCCACGAAGGAACGTTCTATGGAATGGTTTCACTGAGTGAAGACCCCATGTAACAGTTCCAGTGAAGAATGATGATCCATATTTAATTTTGATGTTAATGGAAGTTGTTGTAGCTTGTTGTATATTTTGAAATAACTATTTTTGTGAAAATCAAACATTTTGTATAATAATGTACTAAACATACTGTCCAAATTTAAAAACAATGGGTTACCAATAAGTGTAACAATTACATGCATGTTTACATTTTGATTATTGTTATCTCTATGTTTTCTTATTTTGTATAACAAATGCAGTGTTATTGATGTATAATAAAATAAAAAAATTTATTCAATTGCAGTATTCAATGTTATTGCCAAATGTTACATGTGAAACAATACATTGGTAATAAAATGTATGGATGATTAAATATTACAATAATGTTTGCATCTCTCATATAAGGAATTGATCCAAACAAACCCAATAATTAAAATTGAAATCAATAGTACTATAAAAAACTATTTCCATTTCAAATAAATAATGTAATTAAAAAAATAAAAATTATAAATATATATATATATATAGATAGATATATATTTCACTATAATATCAGTAGTCATTGTTCAAACAATCATATGCGGTGCTTTTGATAATTAATGTTGCTTTGGTGCGTCTCCTTGAACACTAAAAAAACTCACAAATACAATCATTAAAAAATGATATATTTGGTTGTAATGTTGGTAAACATTGTTCGAATAATTATATGCGGTGCTTTTGGTAATCAATACACCGGTGTGTCTACCATAATTACGAACACAAGTGCGTATACCCTATTTAGGTGCACCGCTGCATCCTAACAATTTATATGCACCCATGTGGTTATGTTAATTAAACACAAATGAATTTTAAAATAAATATTCTCACTTTCCAGACTAAGTCTATGGTACATTTTCATTTTTTTTTGCATCGATGCATATTATTGGTTTATACATACCGATGCATATCATTAGTTTATAAGAACCGATGTGTATCATTGATTTATATGCACTGGTGCACTCATATCAATCGACTACGCTGGAAAAAACTAAAAAATAAATTTTTTACGTCGTGTATAATCGATACGTGAGAACCATTATGGTGTTGAAATTCTGATATTTTCGGTGCTCTTTATCTTTGAAAGCACTAGTGCATATACTTTTCATTTTATAGCACAAGTGCATTGTGTTATTGAACACACAAGTGCACCTATTTTGAACAAAAAACACCGATAAAAAAACATCCATCCACTAAGTTTTCTTTAGTTATAACATTTATCCATTATGACCTCCATTAAAACATATGCTACCATTGATGGAAGTTGTAGCCAAGATTTTTTATTTTTTTTCCAATCTTGTAGCACTAAAAGCCTCTGCTATGACCTCCACTATAGGGGCTTTTTCTTATAGTGGCCCCATATTGTGTTTACGTAAACAACCTCAAGGACACATAGTAAAATTATGTTGAGTTTTTTTAGTTTTGTTGCATCAAATGATGTTGAGTTACATTGTATCAAATCCACAAATAATTGACAAAAAAAATATGAAGGAAAGAGATGAAATGACACAAAAAAAACAAATAGAAATGATCTCAAAATAAATGATAAGAAAACTCCCAATCCTATCATCACAACATCATCATTGCTCAAAATAAGAAATTGAAAGAGACAAAGCTATTATAAGCCCATCATTTAGAGTTGTAAATCATTTACCAACTCAAAATATGATTTAGTTTTATAAACTTAAAAGGTATTTTGTATATGTAATCTTTCTATTAACTTGACCAAAGATACCCATGAGTGCCCCATCATTAGTCATATCCTTTTCTAAGTTTCATGATAGCCACAGTGGCCATATGATGAGTAGATCCAACACCCAAGTTGAACACTTAATGCAAAAGATGCAATGTCTAGTCTTATTGAGGGAAACCCTAGATTTAGAAAGGGTCAAACAAGATGACCTTTGGACCATAGAACAAAGGGAGAGAGGCACCCCTAGAATTATTACGATGTCATGATTCCAATGAAGTCGATGTTTCATCAATCCAATCTACATTCATCATCTTATGTTCAGTTACAGCTCGATTCCTAGAGGCTTTCAGGGACACATGGTGAATCCCTATTGGTGGCATAGGATTCAAACCAACCAGCGTATCTGATTTCTTTGAAATCCTATAAGTGTGTTTTGGAAGGGTCGACATGGGAACACTAGCCACAAGTTCAGGTCGAGGCATTTCTCAAGTTGAACAAGTTATACAACTTGATGAGAACTTTATACTCAAAATGAAAAGTATAGCCATAAAAATTCATAATTTTGTATTAAAAACATTAAAAACAACCATTGATTTGAAAAGTACTGATACCGATAACACTTTTTTTTAAGCCAAATTTACAACCTTTTTGAAAACCCGATCAATGTGATTGCAATCAAAACCCTAAATCAACCTATTATTAAAGAAAATGTGCTCCCATAATCAACCTAATTAAAAATAAAGTTAAAATTAAGCATTGTTTCAAAGTATAACACTAGCAATAAACATCATTAAAAAAAACTTCTAAAAATAAAATAAAAACACAAAAAAAATAAAACACATTATTTAAAAAAAATATTACTTAAAATTAAAAAAAATACACTAAATATTAAAACCCAAAACAAAACATTAAAAAACAAATATTAAAATACTACACAACAAAACATATTAATAAACAAATACTAAAAACAAAATAAGTGGAATAAGCAACAAAGTTGCTTAGTACCTGCCTCCTAAGAAGAGATTGAAAATATATAGCAATAGGATAATTTTGCTATAAAAATATATGATAAAACAAATATAATTACAATTTGAAAGAAATTAAAACAAAAATGAATTAAAAAATGTTCATTTAAATACGATATAGGTTATTGCAATGTAGCATAAAACAAGCATATTCAAGCTTCCTTACATACTTCTAGTAATATTCTTGACTTATGTTATAAAAATATGCAAGTTTCTTTATAGACTAGCATAAATAGGAAATGACAAATAATAGCTTATAAGACTATAAATTAAAATCATTGTTGTGAGAATAGTTTATTTATATTTTATTATAAATTTATAATGTTATACAAATATGCAAGTTTTTTTTTATAGACTAGCATAAATAGGAAATGAGAAATAATAGCTTATAAGACTATAAATTAATTTTATTATTAATTTTTTGTTTTAAAAATAGGAAGTACAAGCCATTTAAATCCATTCATTAAAAGATTATTATTATTTTTATTAGTGAGATATATATAATATGATTATTAACTCATTTTTATCCTCAAAAGTAATAGCAGCTCACTTTTACCACACCTAATATTATATTATAGTAAAATTATATAAATTATATTTAATTCTTTTCATATTCAACAATGACAATTCATGTTTTTTTCCAGTTTTAATTATGCAATTATTAACGAAGTTATTCACAGCAATGAGCATTCGCTTAGTCCCTAACCCTCACTTCACTTCAAGGGTAGTACTGTTTAAAATTCAAATTTCCCTCGTTTTTAATTATTAAAAATCACATTCCCTCCTTCCTTTCTGTTCAGTTGTGCAGAGTATCAGATCGCAGTAGCAGCAGCAGTGGTAATTGGAAATCTACCATGGCTGGTTTCGCCAAGAAACGCAAAGGAAATGTTGAAAATGGCAAGGTCAAAAAAGTATCGCCATACTTTAACTTCTGCAAAATCAACAGAGAAAAGGTCAAGCAATCCCACCCCAACACGCCCGTAACGAAAGCTCTCTCACAGCTATGGAAATCCCTCACGGATGCACGGAAGGCAGAATACAACCAAACTCATCCCCATCCGAAGCCCTCCGAAGAAGATCGGCAGCCACATCAACAATAAGAACAGGAATCTCCTTCAATCAGAGCAGATTCTCCACAAAATAGTGAGACCCAGAAGGAGAACAAGGAGGAAGAGGCCGAGGAGGGTAATGAAAATTCAAATGCAAATGTGCCGCTGTTTCCTCTGGCTCGATTGAAGCGAATCATAAAGCTGGATAGAGACGTTCGTCAAGTGAGTGGCGAGGCCGTTTGGGTAATCGCAAGTGCTGTGCAGTCGTTCCTGGAAATTCTGACCGAGAGCGCTTAGGGAGTCGCCATGGAGAAAAAGCACAAGAGCATCAGATTGGATGATATCGCATCCGCGGTCTCCAGGCAGAGGAGAATGACGGACTTTCTTGAAGACTCACTTTCCACCATCGACAAAGGGGGCGGCAGTAGTGATAGTGAGGACGAAGAAGAACATCACACCAAACCCCCCCAGAAACACCAAAAGCTCCCGCCTCCTCCTCTAGGGACTCGCAGTATCAAGGATTTCTTCGCTTCTAAACCATAGGCTTGTTGATACTACAACAACGTAGATGAAGTTTGGGTTGATTGGGGCCGATTGGATTTTGTGGCAGTGTTGTTTGACGGGAAATTTGGTGAGAGCTGATCGAAATGAAATCGGAATTAACATTGTTGTCATAAATATATATACTCAATGACGGAGGGAGGGGAGATATGATCATGATCCAGGTAATGTCACGCGGGCATCCACGCAGGTATTATGATTCATTTTCGTTTTCATGTTATAAATTCCGCATATCCATGCTCTTTCTCTCACTTTCTCTCCTTTTCCTGCACTGCACTGCGCTCGCAATCCCTGTGAATTATCGGTTTCCACCCCCACCCAACCCACGACCATATAACACGCATACTACTTTCCTCATCTTCGTCCTCCACCTGCTCCATTTTTAACCATTTCCTCCTCTCCACGGTTTGTTTGTAAGTGTACTTCGCAAGCCTTCCATTAACGACCTGTTTACAAGCTGCTGCACTAACTTTGCCAAGTATTTTCTTTTCGTTGCTATTTGTGATATTGTAGTATTTTCTGCCATTGACCGCTATAACTTTCATTTGCATTTACCATTGTTGCAGAATAGTGTCCCCGAGACTTGAACCTTGGCCCAAGCGACCAAAGAATTCGAACTGCATCACGTTACTCTTAAAGAAGCCTTTGGATAAGCTGAACTTTCCGCTGAATTTGTCTTGTTGCTTTTCACATGAAACTTTAATTTTCTGCACTTGCTATAACAGATGGCAATGGGATATAATTTTTATTTTTTTAATTTTATTATTATGATGTCACCTTGCCACATGTCAACTCAAATCTAGATACCAAATTCCAAAGTTTACATCATCTTCTATCCACCAATCAGCCGTTTACAAAATAGTATTTTTAACAAAATTAAAAAAAAAATTTTACAAATCCCTAAGTCATACTTTGCAAAACAGATTTTAATTTTTTATACCTGCATCAAATAATACCAAAGTCAAAAGAGTTTGACTTGCAATCGATTACAATATACCTGCTGAGGCAGGTATAAAAACAAAACCATAATAAAACGAAGTTAAAAAACAAAAAAACAAAACCATAAAAAAACGAAGTTAAAAAAATAAAGTTAACAAAAATTAAACATTAAAATTTTATAAAATAAAAAATATATATTAAAAAAATATAAACGAAAATAAAACATTAAAATTTTATAAATAAAACTATATTAAAAAAATTTAAAAAATATGATTAAAAACTAAATAAAAACAAACTAACTAATAAAATAAAAAAATTAGTTTATTAAAATAAAATAAAATTTATAAAAAACAGAAAAATAATATAAAAATATAATTTTTTTTCATTTTTTATTTTGTTAATATTTCCATATTATATTATGTGTTTTTTTATTATTTGTTTTTTTATGTTTTTTTTAATGGTTTGTGTATTTTAATTTTTAACTATTTTTTTATTAGAAGGTTGTTTTGTATCTTAGGTTGTTAATATATATTTTTTACTTGTATTTTTTAAATGTTTGATTTTAATCTCTAAAGTTTATTGTAATTTTTTTAGGTAAAATATTTTTACTATTAATTTATCAAATTTTGATTTAGGAGATTCAAGGTGGTTGTATCTTTTGGAGTTAATAAGGGGAATGTTTTCATGGCATAACACATTAAGGTTAAGGAAGAGAGCCAAATTTTAGAAAATGTTGATTTTCATGAAGCTTTTGATGTATAATATTCTTGATTAGTTTCGTTTTGTTAACAATGAAGTTTTTGATGCATAATATTTTTTATTAGTTTCATTTTGTTAACCATAATGTTAAATTTGACAAAAGTTTTATAAGATATTTTTGTAATGTTTTGACTTTAATATTTTATTGTAAGAATAAATATTATGTTTTAAATATGTTATTTAAAAATATATGATATATTTTTTGTTGAGTCTGTATGAATCATCACTTTATGGAAAATAATGTTAAATAATATCAATTTTCTACATAAAATATCTGAAAATACGTTAAAATGGTTTGAAATGTCTTTATTTTTTCATTTTTTTTACAAATTTGTCCATTAGAATGACCTATTTAAGATAAAGGTTTAAAGAAAAAACTTCCAAAATTTATATATTTTTCATTATAACTAGCTTCTAAATGTGAAAAAAATTTCCAAAATGCACTTAATTTTTCATTATAACTAGCTAATAATGTATATTTTTTTGTTATCTCTGAAAACCACATTTGTAAATTGAAATTATATTTTTTATGACCTTTCAAAATCGCAAAAAAATGGCTCAAAATGAAAAATTGTGCTACCAGTATACACGCTTTTTGAAACAGAGGTAAAAACAACTACTAAAATTGAAATTCAAACAACCAAGAACAATGTCGGGTTCTTGCCAAGTTGTCTAACTTGTTGTTGACCCTTTTGTACAAAAAATGCAATGTATCTTACTAAGGGAAACCCTAGTTTCAGAAATTGTCAAACAAGATGACCTTCAATCCATGGACCTATAGGAGAGAGGCACCCCTATAACTATTACAATGTCATGAATCCAATGGATTCATTGCTTTGTTGATACGAGGCACAATCATCATTTTATGGTTAGTTGTAGCTCATGTCCTAGAGGCTTTCAATGATACATGTTGAATCAGGTTGTCAAGGGAATAGGATTCAAACCGAGCAGCAGATCTTAGTTTCATGAGATCTTGAAAGTGTGCTTTGGTAGTTGACATGGTCACTCTAGCCACAAGTTCATGGTCGATATATTTCCCAAGTTGACCCCATAGTGCAGGAATTACATTGCCTCTTACTGACCAAAACCCTAGTTTATGGAATCGTCAAACAACACAAGTTTTGGGCCATAGACCCATGGGGAGAGGCACACATAGCATTATTGTGGTGTCATGAATCCAATAGATTCAATGGTTTGTTTATTTGAGCCACAGTCATCGTTTTATGTCCATTTGTAGCTCGCCTCCTAGAGGATTTCAAGGACACATGGTGAATCCATGAAAGGGCATAGAATTTGAACCGGGAAGCAAATCTAAGTTCCATGATATCCATTAAGTGTTTTTATGTAGGTTCCATGTGGGTGGAAATTATATCCACAAGTTCATGGTCAAGGTATTTCCCAAGTTGACCTTGGTGCAGAAATTGCATTACCTCTTACTAACCAAAACCCAGTTTCTAGAATTGTCAAACAAGACAAGTTCTGTGCCATGGACCCACGGGGGAGAGGCACGCCTAGAAATATTATGATGTAACAAATTAAATGAAGTTTTCAATTCACCAATCCAATCAATATTCATCATTCTATGGCCAATTGAAAATCGTAACCTAAATCCTTTCAAGGACACATGGTGAATTCAAGCCCGAGGCATAGGACTTGAACTGGGAAATAGAACTGAGTTATGTAACTTCTTACAGGTGTGTTTGGGAAAGGATACACATAAAATGGATACAAATGATAGTAGGATGGTGAGAAAGTGTACATCCTTTTGTTATATCCCCATGCCAATTTTGCACAAGGGGTCAATTTTGAATTGAAATCACTCGGGTGACTATGGGTAGCATGAAAACATACACAATGGAATGACAACATAGACAATGGCCAAACACATCTATCAGATCTAACAAAACCCATTTATGCTACTCAGTTTGGATTTCGTGCTCCCATAGAAAATTCATAAATTGTCCCTGAATGGCCCTAGGGGGTGACTTGAAATTGGACATAGAACATAAATTGTAATTCAGAACATGAAACTATTGGATCTGATGGATTCAATATGTTGCGTTTCATCCAAGGGAACCCCTTTATTTTTATTCATTTTCCCAAAAATGATCGCATTATACTATATCCAGAACCAGTATTTTGCTCAATAAGGGTCAATGCCAATTTTGGACAAGGGGTCAATTTTGAACTAAAATATCTCAGGTGACCATGGGAAATGTGACCATGTCCACAATAGCCAAACATAGTAGTGGGAATTGAAAAAACTGATTTATGATTCCCTATTTGGATTTTGATCCCCCAATGCAAGAATTGACATGTGTTCCACTAACAAAAACACTAGTGTCATGTTCGGCTAAATAAAAGGTGCATCTTGCCATGGGAATCACAAGAGTTGGGCATCCCTACCTGTAATCAAAGCCTGATCCTCCTCCTTCTCCAGCTACTTCTCTTCTCCACTAATGCGCTACACAAGTGAGAGTGTGTGCCACTAATGAGGAGCACTACACCTCTATTTATATTCATCTGTTCACTTAAGTTAACTCATTTGACATGTAGGCTTGAGTTAAATCATGTAGGCTCGAGTTACACATGTAGGCTCAAGTAACCACACTGGGGTGCTAATGACCCACCTTTACAATTAGAGGGGACTACCTCATGACTCTTATTAGATCTTCCGATTAGGAGCATTGGGGTACAATGTAATACAAGTGGTTCTCCCGGTAGGACCATCGAGGACCACAAAAAGATACATATAGAATATTCTTCGAAGTTACAATATTTCAACACTCCCCCTTAACGAGAAGGGTATTCTACAGGAACATCAACAACAACAAGAGTAGAGATAGGGGACATCATCAACTTCAGCAGGGTAACACATCTATAAATAATTGGAAGCTTTTCAACATCATGTAGTCTTCATCTTCAATCATCAGCAACATCTTCAGTCTTTGATCTACAACATCTTCAGCATTTTGATCTTTCAATTAGCAACGAAATCTTCAGTACTTGAACCTTTCGATTAGCAACATCTTCAGCACTTTGACTGTTCGATCAGCAACAACATCTTCAACATTTTGACCTTTCGATCAGCAACATCTTCAGCACTTTGACTTTTCGATCAGCAACAACATCTTCAGTATTTTGTCCTTTCGATCAGCAACATTTTCAGCATTTTGACTTTTTGATCAGCAACAACATCTTCAGCACCTTGACCTTTCAATCAGCAACAACATCTTCAGTACTTTGATCTCTCAATCAGCAATATCATCATCAACACTTTTCCCTTTCGATCAGCAGCAACATCATCATCATCATATTCTGATCTGTCGATCATAATCATCATCACATTCTGATCTTTTGATCAGAAACATCATCATCATACTCTAATCTTTCGATCAGAAAAATCATAATCATAGTGCGTCATCATCATACTCTGATCTTTTAGATCAGTACGTCATCATCATCATACTCTGATCTTTCGATCAGTATGTCATCATCATCATACTCTGATCTTTTAGATCAGTACGTCATCATCATCATACTCTGATCTTTCGATCAGTATGTCATCATCATCATACTCTGATCTTTCGATCAGTACAACATCATCATCATCAGCAACAACCTGGAATCCACAACTCAAAGAAAAAAAAAATTTGGATCATTTTTGGACTTAAAGTCCAGGGATGATACAATCCCACCACATTCTTGACAACCAAAGTTAGCGGATTGATTACGGGAGAATCAGTCCCTATCAATTTAGGACTAAGTCCAAGGACGATGCAATCCTACCACATTCTCGACGACCGAAGTCACCGGATAAAATTACGGGATAATCACTCCCTATCACTTTAGGACTTGAGTCCAAGGATGACGCAATCCTACCACATTCTCGATGACCGAAGTCACCAGATACAATTATGGGATAATCACTCCCTATCACTTTAGGACTTGAGTCCAAGGATGATGCAATCCTACCACATTCTCAAGGACCGAGGTCACCGGATCTATTATGGACAGATGTCCTGGGATGATACAATCCCTCTTCATTCTTGAAGACCGAGGGCTCCGGATCACTTTAGGGCAAGTGCCCAGGGATGATACAATCCCTCTTCATTCTTGAAGACCGAGGGCTCCGGATCACTTTAGGGCAAGTGCCCAGGGATGATACAATCCCTCTTCATTCTTGAAGACCGAGGGCTCCGGATCACTTTAGGGCAAGTGCCCAGGGATGATACAATCCCACTGCAACATCACTACTCCCCCTTTCGGGGAAGATCTTTTCGAACCACACCAAGCTTGTCTCGAAAGTGTTCGAACTCTACTCAAGGAAGAGGATTCGTCAGTACATCATCATCCAAACCATCATCATCTACATCTTCAGTATGTGAATACTGAACTATCACCATCTGTATCTCCAGTATGTGAATACTGAAAGCATCATCATCTATATCTTCAGTATAGAAATACTGAATCACCATCATCTTTATCTACAGTATGTAAATACTGAAATATCATCTATATCTTATGTATGGGAATACTGAAATCATCATCATCTATATCTTCAGTATGGGAATATTGAAACATCATCATCTCTATATTCAGTATAGAAATACTGAATCACCATCATCTGCATCTATAGTATCATCATCTGCATCTTATCTTGTAAGTATAAATACCGGATTTATACGTGTTACGTCTGAACACAGGGTTCTTTGTCATCACAACTATGTTTATCACATAGAATCATTGTAGTGTCCATATTCAGTTCAAAGAGACCTGATATCAGCTTCTGAAGCCATATGGCTTTACAACTTAGTAGAGCAATCTGCTATGTATTCTGCTTCAACCGTGCTAAGAGAAACACTGGAATTTTTCCTGCTAAACCATGAACTCATATCAGACCTCAAACAAAAGCATCTACCTGATGTGCTTTTCCTGTCTGAGATACTTCCAGCCCAATCTGCATCTATGTAACCATACAATCTATACTCATGGCTACCATCATAGTATAGACCAAAGTCTATAGCCCCTTTCAAATATCTCATCACGTGTTTTGCAGCTACTAGGTGAACCCGTCTCAGTTGAACAAGATATTGACTTAAGGTGTTCACATCAAAACAAATGTCTGGTCTGGTATTTGTTAAGCACATCAATCA
>LPNX010603847.1:1083834-1104326 GCA_001517045.1 Pseudotsuga menziesii | reverse complement strand
TCCCATGTCCTAGGGAGACCATTCAAGGTGGTCATCACAATTTCTGCATTCTCCACTTCTTCATCTACTGCTTCCAATTGTTCCTTGATATGAGAAACCTTTGTGAAGTAAGACTGGATGGTCTCTGCATTCTCGATCTTCACATTCTTTAGTTGATTTCTCAGATTCATCTTTCGGTTCATGTTCTTCCCTTCAAACAATTTGGTTAGGGCATCAAACATAGCTTTAGGTGTCTTGAGAGAGGACACATGTGGGATAAGGTGATCCTTGATAGAATCAGAAATGATCCACTTTTCCATAACCATATTCTTCTTATGTAAGGCCTTTGCCTCATCTCCCTCTGGAACTGGAACCTCCTCATGGATGTAGGAGTCTAACTCATTTTCTTCCAGGATCAGGGAGATCCTATACTTCCAGGCTCGGAAGTTATCATCTCCCTCAGGCTTTTCATCAAGCTTGGTATGATGAGACATCTTAACTGAGAACCTCAAATGGAAATACAAAATATCTTAGATCTTACCAGGTTCAAGATGTCAGATCTAAAACTTGAGCTGAAATCCTGCAGCACCGGATTAGGAGCAAATTAGGGTTTTGCTTTTCTGAAGTTCTGTCCACCCAAATGCCTTGAAATTTATCCCTAAATTCGATTTTTGGGAGGATATCAATCCAGGCTTGGGATCACTGAAAAAATCCTCTTCTGTGAAAATCCCTAATTTTTGGCAGTAGTGCCGGGTCCAAAACTGAAAAACCTCATAATTGGATTTTGCTTCGATAGAAAGATGCGCCCTAAGGAGGAGAGTTATTCCACTTTAATTTTGCTGAAAATTTGTGGAGGAAGATCCACAAACTAGGAATCCCTAGTTCTTGCAGCTGCATAGTGTCTTCTTCTCAGGTTAGCTCTGATACCATGTTAGTTTTTCAACATTAAGATAGCATTATTAGGATCTTTAACTGAGAGAATAACAAGCACAGCAATTAAACACAAGAGACAATGAACACGGTGTTTTTCCTCAGGGAAACCATAAAGGAGAAAACCCCGCAACTTCCTCAGAGATAAAATCAGCACCAAAATAGAAAAGCCTAAAATAGTAAGTGATCTTCGACAGCAGTATCCTTCTTCTTATCTAGCCCCGGTGTCTTCTCCTTCCTCAACTGTGCGCTACACTTGAGTGTGTATGAGTTGTGTACTAAATAGAGAGTCCAGCTCTCTATTTATACTAATCCTGTCATGACTAAAACCCTACTAGGGCCGACCTCTACTAGGAGAGTCTAATAACCGTAGTGCCCCGGAACTGCATGGACTTTAACCCTTAGACAATCAGAGGGTTACCCACTATGACTTGACATGACTTGTTTACATAATAGATCCTCCCGATTGGAACATCAGGGCTTGACAACATGACTTAATTACATAATAGATACATCCTGAAATAAACATCGGGTTACAAGACATATAGATGAATACATTTCGAAGTTACAAATACATCAACATCTATAAACTAGGGAATAGCCTACAAACTAAGGTTTGCATTACAAACTAGGAGTTAGAATACAAGCTAGGGTTTAGTAGGTGAGGTTGGGGTAGCTTAGGCTATATTATCTAGATTAGGTAGGTAAGATAGATATGATAGGTTTGGGTAGGTTTGGTAGGGTACGTTAGATAGTGGAACGTTTTATGCTAGAATATATGGTTGATTTAAGTAGGTTCATTGGATTGATAAAGGTAAGGATAGGTCAATGGTTTAGGTGAGTGTAGACAAGGTTATATTAAGGTAGTTTAGTTTAGAAAGGTTTAGTAGGTGAGGTTAAAGTAGTAACTAAGGTTGGGGTAGTTTAGGCTAGATTAGGGTTTTTTAGTAGGTGGGATTAAAGTAGTAACTAAGGTTGGGGTAGTTTTGGCTAGATTAGGGTTGTTTACTGGGGTAGGAAATACTAGGTTTAGTTTATCATAGGTTAGGTTAGAATATGATATAATAAATGTAAAAAAAATATGCTAAATTAGGTGCATTTTTCAAGGCTAAAAAATCATAATTAAAAGAAATTTGAGTTTTCCAAAAAGGTAATAATTATTTACTTGCTTTTATATCAAGATTGCAACATATATAATTTCCTCCTCTTGTAATTTTTTTGCATTGTCATGGTGACAATGGGAATGGTGATGGTGGCAATGAACATGGTGGAGATGAGGATAATGATGATAAGGATGAGGACAGTGAAGCATGATGATGATGATGATGGGTGAGGATCTTATGGTGTAAATAGATGAGAGAGAAAAAAACAAATACAACAAATCCATGACGAATATTGTGTAATTTATCAATTTGTTTATGAATATGAAAAGTTGAACCAACATAGAAAGAAATTATATTTTTTTGTCAAGCAGTGGGAGTGGCACAATGTGAGATGCATGGTTTTGATGCACCATGACGGTGATGGTGACAATGATAATGGGGGGAGGTGAAGCATGATGATGATGATGAAGGAGGATCTTATGGTGGACTTGAATGAGAGAAAAAAACAAAGGAAATGAATCCATGAATACGCTTGTTCAATTTATCAAGTTGTTTATGAATATGAAAAGTTGAACCAACAAAGAAACAAATGATATTTTTCTTGGCAAGTAGTGGGAGTGGCACAATGTGAGATGCATGGTGTTGATGAAGCATTATGGTGATGGTGACAATGAGCATGGGGATGGTGAAGCATGATGATGATGATGGATGAAAATCTTATGGTTTGCTTGGATGAGAGAAAAAACAAAGACGATGAATCAATGACCAAGCTTGTGCAATTTATCAAGTTGTTTACGAATATGAAAATTTGAACCAACATAGAATCAAATGATATTTTTATTGGAAAGAAATGGGAGTGGCACAATGTGAGATGCATGGTGTTGATGAAGCATGATGGTGACAATGAGCATGGGGATGGTGAAGCATTATTATGATGATGGATGAGGGTCTTATGGTGTACTTGGATGATATAAAAAAACAAAGACAGTGAATATTAGTATTACGAACATATGCATAACAAAAAGTTTGGCATGTTCATGAACAACATATAAATGCAACCTTCCATTAATAAAAAATATATACCATGTGAAAAATATTTTATACAAGTCCCATCAAATCTCTTAATCATTTTTTGACATACCTCATCGTGTTTAAATGTAGTCATTACGTAGTAGAAGATTGAAGTGTAAGAAGGAGCTACGTTGTAGAGTTGAGAATCTCGATGTTTCCCATTCATCATATTACATATGATGTTATGGATTAATTCTCTTGATGAAGATGGTGGTATCAACAAGGATAAATCCTGCTCATGGTTAGTATGCAACAGATGAAAAATGTTCAAAAATATATTATAGTAATATTCATATTCTACATGATATATATATCAACAAGTGTTACAAAATGTATTTATTCTAACATACCAGGGCTTGTGTTTCTCAAAATATCTTTCCAAAGTTAAATACCCTGTCATTATTATTGAAATTATTGTATAGTTTTGTTTATGTTATGTCAAGAATGTGTTTAATGTGTGGTTCATGATCCTTTGAACCATTTTTAAATTTTAGTACATCCTTTTGGTTTGAATATGGTCTGGTGTTATCATGATAAAAACTCTGCACTAATCCATACACAACATCAATTAGTTTTATGACAGAACATGGAAACGTACCAAGGAAGGCCCAAAACTATATATGGATAGATTCAATATGTTATTTTCTAATAGAATACCTATATAGTGTTTTGGGATTCAAATTAACAAGTATGGATGCAGTCTTAAGAAAATGAAGAGCCCTGGTGTTCTTGTTTATGATTGCTTGTGACAACACTCAATGAGCCACATTGCGATCCTTCAAATGAAATTTCTTACCAATTGTTCTAAAGGAATATACTAGGCTTTTGAAATACAAGAGCTTGGTTCGTAACAATTTATCATGTCTATCCTTAAATTTTTCTTAACAATATTCATACTCCTATATTTTAACAATGATAAAAATAATCTACATTTATCTACATGACATTTAGAGTCAAAATATTTAACTATTATATGTTTAGTTTGATATGCAATACGACATTTAGACAATGTATCTTCAAGCGAACTAATGATACTTGCATCAATCTATATGTGTTTCAGAGTTCTTCAACATGTACTTTCTAATGGAGGTACGGAGGTTGGAATTGTACCATGTATCACATCACCAGGTCAGTATGGAGTTTCAATAGGAGCTTCATGTCCTTCTTTCTCTTGCAAGAAGTTGGATGGTTAAAATTGGACATCCTCGTGCACGGTCTCAATAACATTGTTCTTTGACCATGCATTCTGCATGCAACGCCTCCCTAACTTCATCTGATATAGGTCGTGCTTAGGTGCACACTAGGGACAACACTCGACTGAATGAGTTGAGTATTGTTATGGCAGAAGCATATAAGAAGAAACAACAAAGCAGGAAACACGCTAGGTCAATAAGAAATATACACACATACAATATGCAAGAATCAAACCAATTTATTACTTCTGCTCCATGAAAGATAAAGGAATCAGATGATGATCAAAAAGATGTCTATATTACATAATGTAAATTCTTATATAGGATGTTGAGACACTTGGGTGACTAACCTCTATGTTCAATTACTAGAATTTATAATGGTTCAGAAGTTCAAGCATCACAGAGCATGTTGGTATGTTGTATTCAAGGCGGACCTGTCGAGGCGAACCTGTTGAATGCGAACTTGTCAGCTGAAAATGTCGAGGGTGAACCTATCAGCTGCCAAGGAAAACCTTTCGAAGACGGACATGTCAATTGCTGGTTGGATCATTCCTCCTTCCTTAAGAAACAATGGTCTCCATTGTGTATTCGTTTAGGAGAGGAAACTTATCGGTGACTTCATTAGAAGAGTACCATTTTACTTGCGCAAGGAGTTGTCTAGATTTAGCCACTTGAAACAAGGGAATGGAGTTCATCCTTGTAAGGCATATGCGTCATCCCAAAATGGTGTCATAAATAAGAGGTTCCTGAACATATTGATGGATTTCTTCGGGTTTTGTTGTCTCTAAGTCGTTCTATTCCAACAATGGTGCATGGTATGGTCGAAGCAGATCTACATTGAAAACTGGATGTAGGCCAATGCATGCAAGAATGTCGAGATTAAAAGTGTTTTCTCCAATATGTTTAAGGATATTGTGTGGACCATATCACAAAGGTTTCATCTTTCTGTATGGACCAGTGAAGCACTCCTTCTTTAGATGTAACCAAACCTGATCCCCAATTTGGAATGAATGAGGAATACGATGCTTGTCATGTCGAGCCTTAGATTTTTCATTTGCTCGTTGTAACATCTCCTATGCTTACTCTTGTATGTTGTATATTTTATCTATTAACTTCAATGATTTCTCCACTTCTTGTCCTTCGAATTCGATGTCGTTCGACAGTGTCTAGGAGTTGATTAAGTCGACATACGCTGAGGGTTGAAATCCATAACAGATCTCAAATGGACTCTTTCCTATAAAGTTGTGTTGAGCATGATTGTAACTGTGTTGTATGTATGGAAGGTTTTCATCCCATATTCAACGATGCTTGTGGTTGTACATGCGAAGCAATTGTACGACTAAGTGATTTACAACTTCTGTCTGTCTGTCTGTCTGTGGATGGAAGGATGTCGACAAAGAAAGTCTCATGTCGAGCTCTTTCTAGAGAGTTTTCCAAAAATGTGCTAACAAATATAGCATCTCTATCAGAAATAATGTTCATCGAGAGGCCATAGTGTTTCCACACATGTTCAAAGAAGATCTAAACAGTCTGCTATGCTATCGTAGTCTTCTTGCATGGTATGAGTATAGCCATCTTGGAAAATCTGTCGACTACTGCTAGTATTGTGTCATGTTGATGTTTGGTAGTAGGATATACCATCAAGTAGTCCATAGAAATAGATTCCCATGGTCGAATAGGAACTGGAAGGGGTGTGTACAGTTCTTGTCGTTGATTCGGCGGTTTAGCAATGGAAAAAACCACGCATGATCGAATGTACTTGTTGATGTCAGATTTAAGTGAAGGCCAGTAGAAATACTTTTGGAGGATAAAAAAAAAATTTGAGAATCCAAAATTTCCTACGGTCTTGCAATAGTGCACACCCCAAATGAGCTTCCATCAGTGCTCATCGGTCAGTACACAAATTTTTCCAAGCTTGTATAGCAAGGTGTCCTTTAGGAAGTAGTCGACAGTAGACAACTTGTCGGTCTGAAGCTATCGATAGATTGTAGAAAAATTGTGGTCTATCGAATATAATTGTAGCCAAGTAGTGGTGTCATAACCCTGCATACTCATCACTATAGACAGTAGACTAATGGGTGGTCTGCTGAGACAATCAGTTGCGGAATTGGATTTGCCTTTTCGATACTTAATTACCAACTGAAATTCTTGCAGGTAATTAATACACTTGAGTTGTCAATTTGTCTGTAGTTTTGACTTATTCAGAGGAAACTGTAAGGTCTTATGGTCAGTGAGGATAAATGTTTCCCTGCTAAGAATGTAGTGTCTTCATTACTTGAGAGCTTACAAAATGTTGTACAGTTATTTTTCATACGTCGAGTACCTTCTAATTGTGTCATGGAAAGTCTTGGAATGAAACATGACTGGTTGAACTGACTGAGTGATCACTATGTCAAGGGCATAGTCCGATGCATCCATCTCAATATCAAAGGGCTGATGAAAATCAGGTAACACAAGTATTGGTCCTGTACAAATATTTTTTTTATCTGTTCAAAATCTTGTTGTTGTGTTGGTGTCCACATTATGACAGTTTTCCCATTTCCTTTCGTCAACTGATTCAGAGGCCATGCGATGTGGTTGAAGCCAAGTATGAATCGTCGATAGAAATTCGCCAAACCAATAATACTTCTTAGTTCATAAATGTTTTGAGGGATGGTCCAATATTTGAGGATCTGTAATTTTTTATGGGTCGACGTGAATGCCTGTAGATTTAATTACATACCCCAAGTACTTGATGTTGGTCATCGCAAATGAGTGTTTTTCCATGTTCATATATAGCTAATGTTGTTGGAGAGTTTTGAAAAATTTCCAAAGTTATTGGTCATGTTCTTCCCATGATCGACTAAAAATCAAGATATTGTCGAGATAGACAATGGCACATTTACTGATGAAAGGTCATAGAAGGTAATCCATATATCTCATGAAGGTTGCAGGTGCAATGGTTAATATGAAAGGCATGACTAACCATTCAAACAATCCTTCCTTGGTATTGAAATCTATTTTCCATACATTTGTGGACTCGATTGGAATCTATTGGTATCCTGACTTGAGGTTGAGTTTCGTAAAGAACTTAGCACCTTTCATATTGTCGATGAGTTCATCAATCCGTGGAAGAGGGTATCTGTTCTTCACTAAAATTTTGTTGAGAGCACGATAACCGATGCACATGCGCCAAGTCTCGTCTTTATTTGGAACTAAGGCGACTAGACTTCCACAAGGAGAGGAGCCGGGGAGGATATGACCCTTGTCGATCAAATCCTGGATTTGTCTGCAAATCTATTCATTTTCGAGAATGGATGTTCTGTAAACAGATGCGTTAGGTAATGAAGAACCAGGAACAAGTTCAATGGAGTGTTTTACCTAACAATGTAGAGGTACTATGTATGGTGCTTGAAATATGTTCTGGTATTCTTGAAATATGTTTTTGATATGTTGTTGTTGTCAGGAGATGCATTGGTCGGTGAGTCGACTCATTGCTGTAGTATTCCTGGAATGTTGAGGCTTTATCATGATTAATGCGAACTTTTGAGCATGATTGATAAGCTTCTTCATTTGTTTGGAAGATATCATAGCAACCGTTGATGTGGTTTATCGCTCTGGTATGCCATACCATAGGTTTCATATTTTGACAATCACCTTCTGAGGCTGTGACTGATATGTACCATGTCAATCCCATAGGCAGGGTTTATCGAATAGGGCGTCGACTATGGAAAGTGGTGCCATGTCATAGATTACTTCATCTTCAAAATTCTTAATGAAGTAGGTGAGTCGGCATTGTCGTGTGATCCTTAGTTCATGCCCATCCTTCATCCAACCGATATTGTAAGGCTGCGGATGTGAAGTGGTGATAAGACCCAATTTCTTCACAAGATCTTCATAAACAAAGTTATTCTAGCTACCATTGTCCATAATCAGATGTAATGGATTTTTTTCAACCCATATCCATGTATGGAATAGGCACTCTCGTTCCTCCTCATCGAGGCTGTCGAAGTGGTTGAGGTTGAAGCCATGAGGGTTGATGTGTCTGGATCAGATTCTACTAGGGTTCTGTCGAACAAGTCGGATGTCGACAATTTTTCCAAAAATGTCTTCTGAGCTTTGCATTCTGACGTATCATGCCATACTGAACTGTGATAATCACACCATTTCCCAGTAGGGTTCTGTTTGTTGTGATCCATCTTGTCTTTTTGAAATTTATTCTTTTGATGATCAGGCTTTGGAGGAGTCAGCTGAGAAGGATTCTTGAACTTTTCAGAGTCGGCTGGTGACTTCTTGTTGGATTTTTGACATGTTGGCTTGTTCGTGAAATGTATTTTTCCTTTCTGCTTAGCTTCAAGCTTGCTGGTGTAATGAAATGCATCCACAAGCGTGATGACAGTCAGAAATTCCATCTCTTGCTAAATGTAAGGGGATAAATCATTGACGTACTTCAGGACAAGAAATTTCTCTTCTTCTTGGACGCCAAGTCTATCCATGAGTCGATAAAACTCGTTGGTGTAACTCTGTACAAAGTGGTATTTCCAGTACCTTAGTTTTCACCACTTCTTGTACTATTGTTCAAGGTACTTGGGTGGGTAGAACTCCTTTTGGACATATTCAACAAATTTTACCCATGTGCGATGGGGTCTTCTTCTTTTTCCATATTTGTCGATAGATTCTCCCACCAGTAGTGTACAGAAGTTGACATAATGTACATGCTTATATAGTATGTTGAGACGCTTGGGTGACTACCTGCTACATTCAGTTACAATAAGTTATAACAATTCAGAAGTTCAACCATCACAGAGCATGTTGGTATGATGTACTCGAGGAGAACTTGTCGAGGAAAACCTGTCGAATGCAAACTTTTTGGTTGAACATGTCGAAACAAAACTGTCGAGGGTGAACCTATTGGTTTCCAAGGTGAACCTTTCGGCTTCTGGTTGGATCATCACCACTTGTATAACCACAAGAGACCAAATTGACAAATTTTTTATGTGTCCTTGAAGTGGGGATCAAAACTTCCCCTGATGAGAACCTACATTTTACCTCTTGATTACTTCCATAGGGTTCTTTTTCCACAACTACTATATAAATTGAGGACCCCTCTAGTGAATTCTTTTGTTTTTCTTGTCATGGATTGGTAGGAAGAACCATGCCATCATCTAGAATTGGAATCGGATGAGTGTCCATAGATTAATGCCTCTAGTTGATCATGTCTAATATTTTCTTCTCTCTATTTTCTTCAATAATTTCTTGAGGTTTCTTCTTCCTTTTAGATTTTATTATTCAATTGCGTAAATTTCCCATCACCACAATTCAAATAAAATGAATGGTGGATATTTTCTATGTTTCTCTTCAATTGGAGATAGTCCATCAACCTCTCCCAATGTCTTTGATGCTCCTCAATGTCTTTGGAGATGGTGCTCTCTCTACCTCTAACCTCCTAAAAACCCCACCCCCTCTCTATATATATCTCATACCCCTAACCGCCCACCTCTCTTTATTTCTCTCCTACTTCTTATCCACGTTTCCTAGGTGTTCGACAGGGGACAACAGGTTGACTAAATGAGTCAATTTCTACTGTGGCGGAATCAATTTAGAATATGTCGACAAATCAAAGAAATCAGGCTATAAGAATATGCTTATAGACAAAATTCAATTAATCGGAACAAATCTCTTCTATTAATTATGTGTACTCTATTACATGCATCACTAACTCCATAACACATTAATGTACATGTTTATATAGAGTGTAATGGTGGTCCAAACAACTTTCTGAATGCTTAAAACCCATAAAATAAGAAATTTTTCATATTGATATATATAACCATATATTTAATGATAACCAAAATTATGATTCAAAACCCAATAACCACTCTATACTAACTTGCACACATGGGGAAAAATTGGAACCAAAAACCTAGAACGGTCTTTTGATGAGGAACCAACGTTTCTTTGCTTAACCTTCACACAAACAACCACGAAAGGAACCAAGTATGAGGGATTACTGAGACAGGGTTGAGCTATGGAGTTTTCATGACCACTCAACCGCATCTAGAAACAACACCAAAGTGAAATAAAAGGAAGCGAAAATTATTTATGCATTCAAACCAGAAACACTTAAATAAAATTGAATAGGGGCTTACCTTCCAGGTTGTGCTAATAATAACCATCGCATATTTGAGCATAGTTGTAGAATGTGCATGGTAGAGAGTAAATTTATCAAAGAGCCAAAGCAATTGCACAACTATCATATACGAAGGAAAAACCCCAATTACCAAAACTAACGACACCACTATTTTAATTTTACACCTCATCGAATAGTCGTAGAGTTGTACCAAGGTTATGTTGTGAAAGATTAGCATACAAAACCATTTATCATATTGAACACACAAATATCTATAGCAATGAAAAAATTTAAAATACCCCTTAGTTGTATCATCGCTATGCCATGAAGTCCCTAAAAACCAAACCTCGCATGTGTAATGGAAAAATGAAACCCTACACTAGTGAAAAGATCCAGTTTACACCTTTTATGAGATAGGTATAAGTGTGTTGTGGAACCGAGTTTTAAAGCACTATAGAATAGGCGTGGCAGAATATTTCACGTAGTTGGGTGGAGTACTACACCAAATTTCAACGAAGTGACAGAAGCAACCTTTTCATCATTGAGTACCATAGCTCTTTGACCATATGACCAAGCAAGGATGTGGTTCTTTTCATCGTTGAGTATCATAGCTCTTTTACCATATGGACAAGCAAGGATGAGGTTACACCCATGGAAATATACAACTAGCATTAGCTCGAGAGCTAAGTAAACCACCAAACTTGTTCTCCCTCACCAACATAAAAGGTTAGGACTTTATAAAAATACAATATAACCTAAAGTTAAGTTTCTAGCTAGGAAGTTGTAAATACATTCTTACTAAGGTGACCTTTTACTAAGGAAAAGTTTACATAAACTATTTTTTTATGTATAAATTTTGTTAATTTTAGGTTTTTTACAGCAATGATTCCATGAGGCTTAAACATTTCCATAAAATTCCTTCAAAATGGTGTTGGACTAGACAAGCTCTCGATAACCGATATCTCTCCAACATGACAAATAAATAAAAATTCCTTCAAGATGGTGTTGGACTAGACAAGCTCTGGATAATTGATGGCTCTCCAACATGATAAATAAACAAGTAAGGTTGCAAAGAAAATTAGTCCCTGCTTAAGGAATAGATACATGAAGATAGGTGTGATATGAATCGTATTTGTTCTGCTACGTTAAAGTATCGTAGGTCTAGTTACTAAAATTGCTACCCATGAAATAAATATTGAAATTGAAAATAATCAGGTTTGAATTTATTTGCAGGATGCTCTGACCTACTGCTAGTAAGCGTGATCCAAACCTATATCCAACAAATTCAGTATCCAACAACAATAGCTCTAGGGAAAACCATGTTTTCAGGTGCAAAACCAAGGTGCAAAATCGAAGCGTGTAATTCCACTAGCAATAGTTCGAGATGGATCTTACTAAGTTACAAAAGTAGGAACAGGACCACCAACATCATAGGTTACAGAGACGGAGACAAAAACAATATGAATCGTATCTGTTCTTCTACGTATTGTACATCTAGCTACTCAAATTGCTACCCATGAAATAAACATTAGGTACTACCCATGAAAACCACTTCTAGCGAGTATTGAAGCTAGCCTTGTTAGCTAGAAATTGACTCTTGATCAAGAGGTTGGGCCTCTACAAGGCATCACTTAGTTGTTCCCTACAACTGATATTAAATACATCTTGAACAATACATGTTATATTCTGTTGGGTTTTTTCATGGGAGAGAAATTAAAATGAGACAGTGGAAGAGTTAAACAAGAGATTCAAACGTGATAGTTCAAAGTTTGCATGCAGATATAAAACCTCCACCCATCATTGTATTTATTCACTATGTTTATACTTTTAGTGGATACCTATTTTTTCATCTAACCGCAAAGGGATCTGCACAACATTAATTAATCACAAGAATCAAATTATTTATTACTGTTAAAAAAATTTCTTATTTGAAAATATCAAATTACTTGAGTCTCCAGGGCTAGCTCCATAGGTAAATAATACCATATCCTTCATAAATTTTTAATAATAAACCTAAAATTACCATCCCATAAACTTACAAATCTGAATACTAGGTTTGTTGTCCATGATTCAAGAATGCCTCCATGTTTTCCTCCTAGTTTTCCTCATGTCCCACCTATTTTCCTACTTGCTCCATTATAGAGCTACTGAAACGGTGTTGTGGATCTCAGCCAAAGACGATCATGTTAATTCTGAGCACAAAAAAATGGTGCAAATGAACTCACGCGAGGGAAAGGTGGTAGTGTATTTTTGTAGTTGGGTATTTCTCTTGCACGTTGAGGGATGACCTAGTGGGGCTCATGCAAAAGGACCCGTGGCATTCACGTGGGTGTAGTTAATGGCCTTCACCAGGTTGCAGAGGATGGCATGCACTAGGTATGGGGAGTACGAGGTCGGTTAGGTTTACACTAGTATTTTCATTTTTTTTAATTAATTTTGTGACATATAGACTTGAATTTCATTTAATGCAAATACATGGAGAAGGATCCAAACGAATTCATGGCGAAGAATAGAAAATTCAGGTAGGGTAGTCCTGAATCCCAAGAACTCATTACTATCGCTATTCTAGGTGGAGTATCCATATTACAACAAGACGTAAGATCCATTTAATGCAAAGACATGGGGAAGGATCCCAAATAATTAGTGGCGAAGAACAAAAAAAATTAGGTAGGGTATTTCCAAACCCCAACAACTCATTACTATCACTATTCCAAGTGGAGTATCCATATTACATCAAACTTAAAATTAATTTAATGCAAAGACATGGGAATGAAGTGAATTGTCTAGAATATAAATGCAACATCATTGTATATAATATTATTGTGACACATGGTAGTGTGGTCATTGAAATTTTAAACCAACACTTAGTTATAAAATAAACCACTAATCATACATCTACTCAAAATCATAAATATGGTTCATAATACACATGTAATTTAAAACATAATTAAATATTTAACTCAAGCATTATTTGAATTTAAGCATAAACTCCTTTTCATAACAATAGTTCATTAGAAATAAGAACCAACACACATAATATTTAACAGTTTAGAATCCCAACAGGAACACATTTATTTCTGCATTCCTCCTATTCCTTTAATACCTAACAACAAAACATAGTAATTTAAGACAAGTTGAATATTCTAGAGGGTAGTTGGGACTTCTAAAGCATATCATTCCTGCAACCGATATTGGAACCTGGACAGGGAGCTGTAAAGCGATTCTATGATAGAAGGAGAAATTTTGAATCGGTTTCAAATGGCTGCCGAAATGCATGAAAATGACAAAAATATTGAAAATCAAGAAATGAACGGAGATGCATGCTTGGCCGCATTGACATAGCTTGTCTGCCCTTTGAAATGGAAGCTCAAGTTAGGTTTCTAATGGACTACATTGATTTGTTGTTGTTTGGTTTTGTAATAAGTTAGTTCAATTTAGTAGTCTGATATTGCATTTATTGTTTGAGCTTCACAACAAAAACCATGAGCATGTTTTACTGTTAGCTATTGTTTATAGAGTCATGTTTAAGTTTCCAACAGCACATTATATTTATATCATAATATTTTACCCAAAATTAACCAAATTACTAGCACAAATTCAACCACATTTGTCTAGATATCCACAAAAATTCCATGATTATGTTTATGTTTTTCTTTTGAAATCCTTTTTGAATTACATTAATCCCTGCAAGTAGAATCATCCAACTCGGCTTTGTATGTTGTTTCCCATCACATGTAAGCTAAGGGTGTATCAACATATGTAGTAGCACATATGGTCAACTGTAGCAGAGTTAGGGGAATCGAACCACAATAAGTAGTGGCTACATCGTGTGGAATTCTCCTTGGATAATTGGGTGACTAAGATAAGGATTCTAAATTAAGTCGGGTAAAAAAGAGGAATTAATTCATGCAGTGATGACCTCTAGATATCCACAAAAATTCCATGATTATGTTTATGTTTTTCTTTTGAAATCCTTTCTGAATTACATTCATCGGGTGTATATAACATTTTCTATTTGAGACCTAATTGGTGTAAAGATTTCTTATTTTAGGCTTAGAGCCTAGAATCTAATTTAAATTTTATAAAAATAATTGTATTAAGAAAATTCATGTTTTTAAAGATTTCATTGATGTGGTTCAACATCTCAATTAACAACCGAAATTAGATCATATGAGGAATGGCCAATAGTGATGGTTATTTTCCTACTTGCCCCTAATATTGTTCAACAATGTCGTATTTTTTACAGGAGATTACGAGTACATTGATGTTATTGTTGAAGGATTGATGGGGAAGTCTGAGAGACTGATAGTTGCATTGATTTCCAATCACAATTTCATATCCACATACCATTATGGTGTTGTGTTGAATATGATTCCAATTTTTTTTGTGGGGAAAGAATATCGGCTGCAGAAAATTGTTGCAAATTGTTTGCATTGCATGTGATGCTTCCAGACAATCCTTAGAAAAAAGGGCTACACATTCCTCCCTGGAGACGCTTTGAGTACATGAGAGCCAAATGGCTATCCCCCTACAAAAGAAATACTAATGAAATCCCCCATTCTTTCAATACGAATGAATCCTCTCATTCTTCTCCAAAAAGAACTAATATAAATAAAGAAATAACATCCATTACTGTCAGAGGCTCGGGATGAGGTTCGAGGTTTACCAGTGAGTTTGAGTTATAGTTTCACAGTAATGGAGTTCCTCAACATCCAATGGAAGAGACCAGAATCTCAAAGATAACCATCAAAACTCTACCCTATACAATCAAATAATTGTTGTGGTGTCGGAATCGTAACCCCCTGCTGTCAAGCCAAAAACATTACAGAGGGGGGGGGGATTGCTAAAAACATTGCTGCTGGATTGGCATCCATGTTCAAGGACACTGGCTTAAGCTATAAGGGTGATGTATATTAGGATTGAAATTCCTTTATTGATAGTGGAGTGTGCTTCTGTATTTCATTTCAATTCAGTGATTGGCGATTGGGTGATATGCATGGCGCCATTGCTCTTGTGTCGAATATGCTAGATTGTAGAGCCAAGGTGGTGAGTGTGAGTATTATTGGTGTATAAACAACATTCTATCCAAGCAAAGAGAAAATAAGAGTGGTGAAGAATACCTGTACACTAGATATGAAACCTACAGAGGCCATAAGGGCATGGACATCTTGTCATCACTTCCATAGCTATGTAGATGGACACCAAGTCTGTGATTTTGGTCTTTTTTCCCTGCAATAGCAGTCTCCAATTATTTTGAAAATTCATGATAGCAATGGAAACCAATCAAATTTATCTTACCTTGCTTATGTTGAATCACCTAGCTAGATACTTTGTGTTTGCAACTAATCCCTACCATCTCCGGAGCATTAGCCCTAACATCACTATGGAAAACCTTTGTCATAGAAAGTGCATGCTTGAATGCTGGTCTAGTCCATGCTACTCTTGAGCTTCCTCAGTTCACTAGATTATGGAATTCAATATCCTTGGAAAGTGTAAGTCCATGCAAGAAGACATATGCCAGTTTTTACACATATGCTAGCTGCTACATAGCAGCTGCAAGTAGAAGGCGGTGCACGCACTAACACAGCTGAAACTTACCATAAGTTTTCATAAGTTTTATTGACATTTAATTTTAATAGAAGTAATGCTATATAATTTTAGCATTAGTTGGTTTCCTGAAAAATTATTTCACAATCTTCAGTTTACCTTAATCTTTTTTTACGGAAAATGGCACTTGGCCTCGATATGACGCCAAATAATGCCACAAACTTAGTGATTGGCTCACAGAAAAGTAGCAAGATAAGTGGCATGTAAGTGGCCTGTATATTGATTACTTAGTAAAATCGTTGTTCATTGATTGGTCAACCAAAAGATTTTTTTATGAGAAATTTAAGATAACAACATTAATTTTATTTTGGCTTTTGTGCAAAGAAAGCAGAATGATGACAAGGCCATTCATAGAGTCCCTGCTAGCCAAAAGGTAGAGACTAATAAGACAAGTGAAAGCCCCTTCATCAATAACAGTTCTAAAGATATTTTTCTAAATATATTTTTCCACATGAGACTACTTTCTATTTAAAAAGTAATATGGTGGGGAAGCCTAGGCTAATGTTGGTCAGTATCAAAAATAATTAAGCAAGAGTCTAAGGTGTGGAGCCCACCTTTGGTGGTCGGGCCTTTTGTTCCATTGGGCATCTTTGGAGAAATTAAAGGTCCGACATGACACAAGGTGTCTGGGCTAAGTATTCCACAATTCTATAATTATGGGAAACTTATGTATTAAGATTATGTTTTTACCTACTAAGAAAAAACCTTCTTTTAATTACCTTCGATATTAAAAGTATAAACTATTGGTACATTTGTGTGGCAATGCTTGATATGAATGTCTAGGTTAAGTGATTCTATCATACCAAGAAATCAATAAAACCCTAATGCTTAATGTGAAGGAAAAATTGATGTGAATATTGAAATGATTTAGGTGACTTTAAATTTGTGTAAGTCGACCTAATCTTGGTGACTACTGCAAAATTATTATGTTTATATCCGAAGGCATCCTGGTACAAATGATGATGATAAAAGGACTCTACCTAAGAAAGCAATGATTGTATAAAAATTGCAAATGTAGGCAATCCTCGTATTCAATCCATTTTATTCTCTCAATTGAAGAAACTATTAGAGGATGGTATCGCCACACTATAATATGTATAAGTGTAGCAAGGTAGTCGCAACAAATATAGGGAAAGACGGTTGCTTCAATGGTAGACTTGAGTTACCTCGTAGTCATAAAAATTTCTTGCCCTTTTTACTTTAACAGAAAGTCTTACGAACAAAACAATTGTGAAGTAATTACTGCGATAAAATTTTCACCCGACACACTTTTACCTCAACAGAATCACATGGCTTTGAGTGGCTTTTACCACGACGGGATTTAGGTTGCGACCAAATTTCACTTCGATGAAAAAAAAATTCGTTTGAACTTTATAAAATATATTTCCTGGTATAAAGACTTAGGATATGAAAAACAATTTTCACCAACGATTACTTGGGATAAACTGCGACACAACTATATTACGACTTACTCACACTATCATATAACCAAATATTAAATAAGACTTGTGTTGAACACTTCTCTGGATAAAAACTAGAACTTTTACACATTGAAATAAATATGGATTCTTTGCATCATTCACTAAATAGTAAATGTAAACAATATTGACTCTGATAAATCTGGAGAAGATGTGCGGTTGAATAAAACTTGCATTAAACCATAAACTATGGATTTATATATCTTGTTGCGACATAACAAAGAACTATAGCTGTAAATACAAACTTAGAAATTTACAAGGATGTTTCACCTTTTACAGAGATTCTTCTCTCAAAACTTTCACAAATCACAAAAGCTTGAGCTTTGAAATCTTCACAAAGTTTTTCATTTTTCTTCTCTACACACTTGCATTGTTCTTCTCTTCTCCTCTCTGTATCTATTTCTATCTTCATCTATTTCTTTGTGTCTCTTATTTGACTATTCTTCTTTTTGAGTATTTTTACAATCATTCTTCTTGTTATAAAAATTCTACCAACTCACATTAAAGACTGTGATAACTATCTACCTAAAATATTATCTTTTGAAATTTAATTATGCTGGCTTATATACAAGAGGTGTGAACTCTTCATCCAGTCAAAATGTATGACAGAAAAATGACATTCCACAAACTTTGAACAAGTCAAATGATGTGCTATTCGGATTGAGTAATTAATATTTCCAACACTCCCCCTTAATTATGAGCAGATCAAAATTTTAAAACAAAATATTACAAAAAATTTCAGAGTTGAAACTTGCTTTGTTCATGACAGAGTTCATTGAGCATAACTTGTCATTCCTAAATAACTTCGCAGATACTGGAATGTATCCCTTGCCAAAGGTTTTGTAAAGATGTATGCAAGTTGATGTTCAGACCTGCAAAATTCTAAACAAATTTCTTTATTGTTCACCAATTCTCTTATGAAATGATACATTGTGTCGATGTGTTTTGTTTTCTTGTAAAACACATGATTCTTCGATAAAGCAATGGTTAAATTTGTGTCACAGAAAATATTCGTTGGTTCTTGTTGGTTCTACGACAGGTCTTTTAACATTTTTTGCATCCAAACGAATTGACATGCAGCGCCTGTAGCTGCGACATACTATCCTTCTGTTGAAGACAAAGTTACTATGGATTGTTTCTTTGAAGCCCACAACACAACACCTGTGCCAAAATGAAATGTGTACCCAGATGTTCTTTTCCTGACATCTAGGATGCCTTCATTGTCATTTCCAGTGTATCCAATGAGTTTAAAATCTTCTAAGGTTGAATACATTATGCCAAGGTCCTTTGTGCCACTTAAATACCTCAGAATTCTTTTTCCTACTTGCCAATGAGATTCTTTTGGTGACTCCATGAATCTTGATACCAGACTTACTCCATACATGATGTCTCTTCTTGTCGTTGTTAAATACATAAGGCTTCCAACAAGCATTTTAAATAGGGTAGGATCTAAAATTGATCCATTCTCATATTTGCTCAAGTTTAAACTTGTTATTACTGGTGTTGGGGTTGACTTGCAATTAGACATATTGAATCTTTTTAAAAATTGTACTCGCATACTTTGAGTGTGATATAAAAATACCACTTTCAAACTGCTGGACTTCAATTCCCAGAAAAACTTCATGATCCCCAAATCAGTCATTTCAAATTCACTTTCCAAGTCTTTTTTAAATTCTTTTATGCCAAAATCACCAGTAAATATTAAATCATCTACATAAAGGTAGAAAATTAACATGTTACCTTGCTCATTCACTTTGGTGTACAACATCGGTTCACTTTCACTTCTGTGAAATCTATTTTCAATGAGATAGGAAGCAATGTGACTGTACCAAGCTCTTGGAGCTTGCTCCAAACCATATAGTTCCTTTTTTATCCTATACACTTTATGCTCTTGTCTTGGAACTTTATAGCCTTGTGGTTGTTCCACATATACTTCTTCATCGAGATAGTCATTTGAAAATGTTGATTTAACATCCATTTGATAAACACACCATTTGTTTTGTGCAGCAATGGCCAAAACTGTTTTGATTGTATCCATGCATGCAAAGGTTTCATTCAAATCTATGTCGGGTTGCTGTGTGAACCCTCTTGCGACGATTCTTTCCTTGTGCTTCTGCACATTCTCGTTAGCATCTTGCTTCATCTTGTAATCCATTTGACGATGATTACGTATTTATCTTTTATTACACAAACCAGTTCTCATGTTTGAGTTTTCTCAATCCATTCTATTTCTTCATCCATGGCTTGTGCCCATAATTCATCTTCGACAACTTCCTCAAATGTTAGTGGATCATCTATTTGAGAAAATAATGCAAAGAGAGAAAATGAATATAGTGTACCAGCTTCATACATTTCACATAGACTTCTTGTCTTCACTGGATCTATTGATGTTGACCTGGATGAACTGCTTGATGGAGTATGTTGTCCTCTTGGTTTGCTTGTCAGTGTAGCTTGAGCTGCGACTTGTGTCAATGTCCCTTGTGTTGAACTATGTCGCAGTGTCATGGGAGTCGATGGTGCTATGACTGGTTGACTTACATGTGGTATTTGAACCATTTCCTTGATCATGTCATCATGCTCGACATTTGACACAATATTGACATTATTCTCGACGGTTCCATCCCATGATTCATTCTCGATGAATTGAACATTGCTACTGATGATTACTTTCCTTGCGACAGGATCATACAACTTGTATTCTTTTGTGTCTTCAAAGTAACCAACAAAAATACATTTATGTCCCTTATTGTCTAGTTTCTTTCTTAGCTCATCCGGCACATGAGCATATGTAACACAACCAAAAACTTTTAAATGAGAAACACTATGATTTATACATGTCCATGCTTCTTGAGGAACTTTGTTCTTCACACTCTTTTTTGGACAGTAGTTCATAGTGTATACAACAGTTGCAACTGCTTCAGCCCAATACTCATTCGGAAAATGCTTGGCTGCCAACATGGTGTGCGCCATCTCCATAATGGTCCTATTATTTCTTTCTGCAACACTGTTTTACTGAGGTGTC
>LPNX010603847.1:1056352-1083613 GCA_001517045.1 Pseudotsuga menziesii | reverse complement strand
ATTTTTATGAATTATGAGTACTTTACTTGAAAATGACAATAATATTATTTTATAAGAAAGTGAATTGTGAGTACTTTACTTGAAAATAACAATAATATTAGTTTATGATAAAGTGTGAAATAACTTTTATTATGACTACTTCACTTTATGACTTAAAAGTACTTGTACCACTACCTTTGTTAACTATGGGTTTTCATCCACCATAGAAAATGTGACAAATAAACATTCTTAACTCATGCAATGCCACCTCAACCATGGGGGATGATGTCATCTACTAGAATGTAATTGGTTGATTTTTATAGTACATTTTGGTCCTTTTGAGGCCCATTTTTTACCTCAAATTCTCTCTAATGATACCGCGCAGTGAATTTCTTCTGTATGCCATGGGTTTTGCAAAAAAAATATAAATTCATTCGAAAAATATTCACTGCCTCTGTTTGTCCTTAGGATTTTGATGTGGTTTCTGCTCTGGTTCTCCACGAGTGCTTTGAATTGCTGAAAAAAAACTAAATGCATCAGATTTATGTTTCAGAAAATATACCCATGTTTTTCTTGAGTAGTCATCAATAAAAGTAAGAAAATAATTGTAGCCACCAATGGATGCTGTCTACATTGGACCACAAATGTCAAAGTGCGCAATCTCAAGTGGTTTGTGTGCTCTATATGATTTTTCGACCGAAAAAGTCTCTCTATGTTGCTTGCCAAAAATGCAGCCTTCACGAACTCTGTTTGGTTTGTTGATCAATGGAAATCCTTTCACCATATTATTTAAGTGCAATAGCTTCAACCCTTCGAAATGTAGATATCCAAATATGAAATGCCACATCCAAGCATCATCCTGAACTTCTATGTGAAACGTTTCTTGAATTTCAGCACTGACATTTTATTTCTTGTCGCAATGTACAATCGCTTCTTCACTTTCTGCCTTGAATGCAGCTCTTGATTTTTCCTTTCTTTCCATGTCTGGAACTATCCTTAATGGAAACAAGTGATTGATTTTCATTGGAACTTTTGCTATCAGTCAGTTTCTTGGAATTATTTCTTTAATCAGATGGTGATTGTCCTCCATGTAGACTCTGTAACCTTTCTATATCAGCTGCCCAATACTCAGAAAATTGTGTTTCATACCTTCGACATGATAAACATTAGGAATGAACTTTCACTCCCCTTGTTTGGTTAGAATACCAACAGTACCTTTTCCCAAAATAGTGACTTGGTCATTATTTCCAAGTGTAACATCAGTTTGAACTAAATTATCTAGACTAGAAAACAAATTTAAATTACCAGTCATATTATTGTTGCGGCTTGAATCTAAATACCATATGTCGCATGGACTTTCTTGAATGGTATTACATTCAATTGGAGATGTGCATGCCATCAACATTGTGCTCGATGAAGTTCCATCAACATTGTGTTTGATGAAGTGCTGGTGCTCATCGACTGGTTTTGGCTTTTCCTTCCTTGGCCATACTTCTTCTTCTTGCATTCATATGCATAATGACTAAATTTCTTACAATAATGACATTGAATTTTTTACTTATCAAACCTATGACCATTTGGATGAATTGGGTTCTGATTCTGTTATGATTCTGTGCTCTACCAGCGACATCCAGAGGACTATTGTTACATCCTCCTCTTGAGAAGCTTCTTCCTCTGCCTCTAGAATTGTTTCTCCCCTTGCCTCTACCACGACTTATGCATGACTTTGCCACGAATTCACCTTTCAATGATGTGTTTGTTCTAATTTTTATGTGTTCATGATTGATGAGTGAAGATTGCAACTCATGAATAAGTTACCAAGCAGTGATAAAAATTTATTTCCCTTTTTACTTTAATCAAAAGTCTTGCGACGAAATTACTGCTACATAGTTATTGCAACGAACTTTTCACTGGACACACTTTTACCTCAAAAGACTCACTTGTCTTCCAGTTGCTCTTACTGGTACAGGATTTAGGTTGAGACCAACTCCAATGCCACCAAGTAGGATAAACTCAGAAATAATATGGATTCTTTGTGTTTGAACTTTAAATGTAAACAACATTCACTCATGTAAATGTGAAGAAGATGTGCGGCTAAATAAAACTTGCATTAAACCATAAACTATGGATTTATATATCTTGTTGGGACATAACAAAAAACTATAACCATAAATACAATCTTAGAAATTTACAAAGATGTTTCACCTTTTACATAGCACTGCTCTCAAAAATTTCACAACATAGAGAAGCTTGAGCTTCCAACTCTTCACATAGTTTTTCATTTTTCTTGTGTGCACACTTGCACTCTTCTCCTCTCTATATCTCTTTCTGTCTTAGTCTATTTCTGTGTGTATCTTCTCTGTTTGTTTGTCCTCAGCTAATGTCCTCCGCTAATGTGTTATTCGGATTAGTGACTAATTAATATTTCCAACAACAAAAATAAATACATAATGAAAAAAGAAAACGCTTAGGAAACAAATACACACATAAAGTAGGAAGTAGAAGAACTTTCCTGGCCTATTAAGCTACAACCAAAAATTTTGGATGTGTTTCAACATCAATATCTTTGCCTCCAGGGAGTGGCGCAATTTCCATATAACCCTCACAACTTTCTGACATCCGGCCACCTTCCCCAGAAGCATCGAGTCGACTAAATTATTCATTGATGTCCTCTGCAGGATATGAATGAGGCTCCGAAGGATCAACTGTCTCGATTCGCTCATTTATTTCAGTAGCTGCTATCAAGGTTTTCCCGACTCCTCCCACTATTGGATTCCTGTTAGGTTTGGCCCAAGACTCCACCTCTAAAACCTTTTTAGCGTCTTCTCTTGTCACCACTTTGTCTCTAGGTAATTTTTCTGGAGCATTCTGCAGGAAACGAAATCAAATAAAGACAATGGAAGATGCAATTGAACTTTCAAACTAAACAAGATTATGCAATATGTACTCAAACTTTCAAACTAAACAATTATGATCTGTATATGTATTTTTCAAATTGATTATACCTTCCATAGGATACAAAATATATATAGAAAAAAGTTCAAATTCATACCACTAGAACGTCCATGAGAGTAGTCTCAACATCTTCATCCTCGTAGGAATTGAGGACCATTGCAGCTTAAGCAGTTGCAGCAACACATCCTTTGGTTGTAGCTACCCCAGTAGCCTAATTTACTACAAATTGAATGGCTCAGGCATCGCTTTCCTCTACTAGTTTTTCACCTACCTTCATAGCAACTGCTTGAAGAGCTTGCCCTGTGTAGAATACCATCAGCTGGGTTTAGCTTTCAATACATCAAAGTTTTAAACCTAGTTTTCAATATGTTAGGCCTAGCGTTGATATGCTAGAGTCTAGACCTACCCTATGCAAAATATCATCAATTGAAAAGAAAAACAGAGCTTGCTTGACCGATAGTAATGGCTTCACTTGCTGCAATTTTGTGATCGGTGAGTGTAAACTTATGGTTTGAATGAACAGCTTGTCCACCAACATACTCTGTCTCGAGTAACTGGCCAGTTAGGGCAATTTTGGTGACCTCCATGTCTAGAGAATCTCCAGATTGTTGATCTTCGTCTGAGTTAACCCTACCAGCTTTCTTGTTGGCATCAGCAACGCATTGCATGACAACGGCAGCGCCACCCTTCTGACTCTGGCCAAGGATGTGGGATTCTACACTCTGCATGAGAAAAGCATCCCTTGGAGTTATGGGATGCTTTGCTACCTCTCCACAAGCCCCAAAAACAACCCCATATGTTCGTGTCGCTAGATTTTCTTCTTCATCTTCACTTGAATCCGGTCTCCTGACTTGTTTCTTCTTACCCATTTTCACCGCTTCACTCTTTCTTAGCCCTACGGATCAGAACTGTGTCTCTTTCTTATCCCTACAGATCATAACTGTGTCTTTGATTGTCCCTACAGATCAGAATTGTGTCTCTGATTGTCCCTCGACTCCAGACAGTCTTGAATCTGAGAGTTTAAATCTTTCACATACAACGGGAATATCTGCAGATTCGTATGAGTGTCAGCTTCGAGTAAATATTGCATCCTCTAGAAAATAACACATATGTTGTAAACACAGTGAAGTGGCATACCTACTGTCGTTGCATCCTGTAGACAGATGGTAGAGTATTATCTTACCCGGTTCAAAACTTCTGGAATGTTACCATTCATGTTCTTGTTTGTTTAAAATCTTCTTCGAAATGCACCTCCATAAATATAAATTGCACCAAATGCAACATGGAATTTTTTTGTGAATTCCATACTCGTTGTGCTGGTATTCATCGTCTAGCTTCTTAGAAATGAACATCAATCAATGTTTAGTGTAGGAAATCCCTATCGAATTTACAAATGTCATTTTATTTATATAAGTTATGAATAAGCTGACCAATCTTGAATGGTCAAGACTTTAAAAGTGAAGGACATCATGTGGGGTCGAACACACTTAATAAAGAAAACAATGTTGTAAGAGGACCCGACACTAGGTTCTTGGACAAGCCCGGACATACAATACCTCACAGTAACAGTACCATGGCCTGCTGCTTTATACTTTCCATTATCCCAAACTCAATTTGAAGGTCTATGTCCTCCTCATGAAATAACTGAAGATGCACCACTATCCACATACCATACACTGGTAGACACGAAACTCAACATACATGCAATGAGGCCAAAGTATTCTTAAAACCTGCTAGAAAAAGCCTTTATTTGGGCTGAGGATGCCAATTTTGAAGTTGATGATTGAAGGACAAGACGGTGTTGTAAAAGGTTTAAGTTGATCATTGGTCAACAAAACGCGGTGTCTTGAATACTTAGGAAAATAAATGCACAAATTTTTATGCACATTAATAGAAACGGCGACAAACCAATTTATAGAGTCCTTTCCAGCCTGAAAGGTAGGGATTAATAAGAACCCAAGTCTTATTTTTATTTAAAGTTTTGTTTCTTATCATCAGTCATAGAAGCACGATGGTTCATAGAGATAAATTTTCCATGAATACCTAGCCCCACCCCATGTATGCCCCCACATTCAAAGGTTGATGGAAAATTAGTATGGGGAAGTTGTTATTATGAACATANTATATATATATATATTGCAATTGTTATTTTTGGAGAATCTTAAACATTAATACTAAAATAATCTATTTAACCATTTATTGTTTTGCAGGAAGGATTAAACAAGATATTAAGTCTATCTTTGTAATTCTCAAAACCTAATCATTTGTAATTGCTCTATGAAATGGCCAATGCCCAACCAAATGACTTTTACTCATGGGATTTATTCTACTATGATAAATTATGGTATATATGATATCACCCTATACAACCAAATAGTTATGTTTGACATATTAAATTACCATGAGCCACTTTGGATCATAGAACTTAATTATAGCCTTAAATTTTTTCCATGCATAATAACCCAATTAAAGAGAAATCTAATAATGAAAAGAATTTGGTCCTTCACAAGAATAATGTTAATCGTTTGTATTTAAAAATTTAATACTAAGATCTTTAGTTAAGTAATGACAATATTGAATACCTCTATCATAGGTTTATAACAAACACTCTCAACTTGTATAAACAACTAATGTCTTGAAGATTTATGCAAAAGAAAAAAATAGAATGACCAACCCTTGGTATGATGTGGGTATGATAAAGAGTGTAAAATTGTTAGAAAATATATTAGAGAATCCTCTCACAAGTCCTTAAAAGTTCTTAAAAGTTGACAAGATAAATATTTATATAGCTCTAATTAAAAGAAAAAGAAAAAATATTATTATATAAATAAAAAGTAAGAGAATCTTTTACATTTTCAAAAGTTGATCTTCAAAAATTTTAGAGGTGGATTCTAACTCATAAAACAAAAGAAAATAATATGATTCCCTTGTGAGACTAGAAATCATACCCTAACCATCCTTATGAACACCGAATACACTAATGGCATGGATAACATTAAAACCAAAATTACAAAGGAAGCCATTTTTACTTTGAAAGTCATAGAGTTTGGGGTTAAAGTACTTGCAAAAACAAAACCAAAGGACATTGAAGGCTATCAAGTTAAAATTCTAAAAATTGGAATCATTTCCCTCATCCCTCACATTCAAAAGATCTTCAATGTAGTAGTCAACTAAGGTTTCCCTAGACCTTGGACTCAAAGCTTCATTGTTCCTATTTTTAAAACAGGGAATAAAAACAACCCCTCTATTTATGGGACCATTATGATAAGCCCTCCTCTTGCCAAGTCATGTGAAATTATATTGAAAACTAATATCAACAAATGGTTAGAAATTTAGGAAATGGGAATAAGGTATAGGCTAGCTTTAGAAGCTAGCATTCCACTATGGACCACCTAGTTAAACTCAATATCATCATAGAGGAATGGTAGTTATAAAAACAATCTCCTAGATGTTGCTATGTTGATTTTATGAAGTGTTTGACACAATGCCTAGAATCAACCTTTGCAATAGATTATAATATTTAAAGGTTCCATTTGATTTTAGATATACTATGATAAGTTTATACAAGAATATTATTATCGCTAAGCTCAAGAACACTAACGATTGGTCAAAATAAATTTAGTGTAACTTAGGAATTAAGTAAATATGTCTTATATCCTCTACCCTTTTTGGAATTTACGTTGACAAGTTAGAGGCACATTTCACTACTGACACTACTTTCATTGGAATAGTGTTGTTCAGGGAAATACAACCTTATAAACTAGGGTCTAGGCTTACCAACATACCAAATAAACTTGCAGACATTCAACTATTTGAGTATTGACAGAGAAATATGGAAGAAAGTTGGTGTACCTTGTTTATGGAGGTTGGTCCTAGCTTTCTTCTTCAATCCAAATGCTCCCAAAGCTTCTAAGGATCTTCACACCTGCATAAGAGATTAATGAACCACTATAATTTCATAAGACAATAAGATGATTCATAAATCATAACACATAAGAATACTATTGTACCAACTGGAAGAAATTCTCTCTTTATTGATAAAAAGTGATGAAAGATTAAAACCAGTATTTGATACAAGTCCTCCTCTGCTAGCCAAGGAACTGAGTTCTGCTGCTCCAATATCTCCAAGGGAATTCCACTAGCATAACCTTTATTTTCATTTGATGTCCTTTAGCCTCAACCCTTACCCTCTATTAATACCTGATGAATGAGAGGAGTTGTACAGGTTGAGATGGTTGAGGAAGTTGGGATAGTTATGATTATGATCCCAACTACCCTCAGATAAACTTGTTTTTATTTTTTAATTTTTGGATTAGGACACTCATGACTTTTGATGCTAGCAAGTCGTGAGTGACTCATGAATTTTATAAGGGAAACCCACATGTGCAAACCATGATCATGTATTCGCGGGTTGTAATGTAGATACTTGAGAATGGTGCACGGGTTTCAATGACAATAGTCACGAATTATCCTTAATATCCTTAAAAAAATAGGCAAGGTTGGAAATATGATGATGTATGAAGTCACATGCACATATATAGTGTTTTTTCCACATCAATCCATTATGTATTTTTTTGTACCAACACATTGAGTGTGAGTACTCAGACAGAGAAGTGTCATTTCACAGGATAACAAATGCCCCCTAATGTATGAGGTAAGAGGGAAGCAATGACCGAAATACAGTACAAACTTTATTCTTGGAGAAATCAGTTACCAAGGATGCATAGAGGTACCTTAAACATACATATCAAAGTTATATACAAAATTGTTGGTGTATTTTTAACTCCAGAATGTATTCACTTGTATATCTTATGTTGTATTTCATTGTACCTCGATGTTCCTATCGGGGGAGTCATTAATATAAAAAAGTCATGTAAATTCATTGAGGTTAACCCTCCATTGTAAGTCAGGGAAATAGTTCCCACAATTGAGTTGAGGTTAACCCTCTCTTGTAATTCGGGGCAATAGTCCCCATAGTTGAGGGGTATTAGGGTTATTAGATTCTCCTAGTGAGGTTGGCCCTGTAAGAGTAAAATTCAAGTAGAAAACAAGTATAAATAGAGGGTGAGACTCTCTATTTGAAACACACACTCACTCAACTGTAGCGCGTGATGAGAGAGGAGGAGCTTGCACAAGTGAGATAGAGAACAACTGCGAAGATCATCTTTATGTTTTTGAGTTTTACTTTTTCTATTGGTGCTCCTTCTATCTTTGAGGAAATTGAGGGTTTTTCTCCTTTCTGGTTTCCCTAAGGAAAATTCTTTGTGTCTCTTTTTATTATTGTTGTGCATGTTATTCTCTCAGATAAGATCCTAGATCATATTGATTAAAAGCTAAAAATCTAACAAGGTATCAGAGCTAACCTGAGAAGAAGACACTCTGCAACTGCAGAAGCTATGGATTCTTACTTTTTTTGTCTCTCTCCATATATCATCAGCAAAAGGAGGCTAGGATAACTCTCCATTGAAGGGCGCATCTTTCTGTCGAAGAAAATTTTGATTCCGAGCATTTTCAGTTTTTGCCCAGTCAATATTGCAGGAAATTAGGGCTCTTCATAGAAGAGGAATTTTCGAGTGACCCCAGCATAGGATTTATATCCTCCTAAAAATATAAATTTAGAGACCAAGGTCAAAAAAAATGGTTGGGTAAAATTCCAGGAAAGTCAAACCCTAATTTGACCCGGGACCAGAAAACCCTAAAATACTAAAACTATGAGTTTTGGTAAATTCACTATATCTTGATATTAGAGGAGGATTAGGAGCCGAAACATTTACAAGATGAAGATAAATTCCTGATGTACCTTGTGTAAAAATTTTAGCCTCAGCATCGCTATATGTTGGGAGATATGATTCCTCCAAATCATGGTTCCAGCCTCTCCTTGGATTCACCCCTAAACAGGACACCTAGAGAAAACTGCTATATCTTGGGCTATGAAGGTCCAAATGAAATTTTGCAAGATGTTCTATATCGTGAATGGAATTTCATTTTTATGGTAAATTTTTCAGACCCAAAAGGTGAAAACGTGACATGTGGCAGTTTGTACAAGTTCACTATGTTGAACAGTCCTGAAATAAGTGACCTTGGGAAAACTATCATAAGCCCCAATTGGTGAAACCAATTCTGCTAAAACGTGCAGTGTTGGAAATATGAAAGAAGAGGATACATTAATGTGAAGTTTCAGAGACATATGAGCAGTAATTTTGGATATAATGAAGAAACAATATCAGGAAATCCTGCAAAAGAAATTGAAGAAAACTAGGGCATCAGTTTTTTTGGATTTTTTATCACAGTTTTGGGAAAATGAGTATGTTGCTCATATCACCTTGAGGAGGAGCATATTTTTGTCCAATCAGATATAAAATATTCCATGTTTTAATAATTATGGTTTCTCTGACAAACCCTATATCAGCCAGATCCAGAACCGGGACGAACACCTCAAATCGGTAAGATCTAATCTTTTTCTATTTACATTTAAGGTTCTCATTTCAAAATGACCTATCACACTGTAATATCCCAAATACTAATATTCTCTAATGTTATATGATAGAGCTGAATATCACACTCAATCTCATAAAGAGTTGCAAAAATAACTGTGCATGCAAACTCGCCATGCAAAAATGCCCTCAAATATAGATGAATTAGGATTAGGGTTTTGCAGAGAGAAATTAACACTTACCACTGATATTCTGGCTGATAATGAATCTAGAGATAGCTGCATGCATAAGGATCTAGATGGGTGGTCTAATAATGCTCTTTTCCTCCGGTGCTACCACCCCACAGTATCATAAAACCCCTCAAGAATGAAGGTGACATTTTTGTAGGAGGAGAGATCTGTTCGGGCTGAAAATTTATGAGCTTGTCCTTCTGTTGATGCCAGAAAGATGGCCTAGCACATGTGGAGGTTTGGATACCTCTAAGTGCCCTATCAAATTGATTAGAAGTTCTATTGCTCATGCACCCAACTGATCTATTTGGCTGATAGTTTCTCCAGGTGAGCAAACTGATGGATGATAATCATTGCATACCATAGGATAGGCCTGCTAAGAAAGAGGAAGTTGACATGCGGAGGAAAGACTTGTTTTTTGGGTCCCAGTGAATCCTTTTGTGTTTTCCCTGCTACTTCCGACTAGAAAACATGGATCTGCTAATAACCCTTTGGAATGTGTTGGATCTCCGAATACTGTAGTATACGATGGATGCAATGGATAAACTTGGATGATCTATCCCAATAAGAGACTAGGGCAGATATCTCACTGTCGAACCCTCTCTAGTTGAAGACATCGTCTCCAACCCCAACTGTCGTGGCCGCACGTTGTGCTGCTTCTCGAAACTCCAAAATAAATCAACAATAACAATAGATATATTCTTGGGTCCAATAACCCTTCTTAAATAGCTTAGCATGTACTTTTAGGGTTTGCGTGTCACTTTTAGGGTTGTGCTTTAATTTTGCATGCATGCAATTCTAATTTCTCATTGACTTTTAAGACTAAAGAAATAAGGCCTGCATGCTTTATGATAATAACTCTGATGGCCCTCTTTACTATACTGATGACTGAAGAATTGTCCTCATATGCTCTCGATATTAAAGGCCCTCAATCAATTCCCTATTTATCAAAAACGAAACATTATAGTCCTCCCTTGCCAAAGATTGCTTGTCCTCAAGTAATGCCACGCAACTCCGCAATAATTCAAACTGAACCAACTGAGTCTGAGTATGATCCCAAGGTCCCAAATTATCCTAGGATATTTGTAGCACCTTCTGCTCAAAGAAATGTACTGCACAGTGCCATCACCAGAGACCTCCTGAAAGCATCCTATAGCAATCACTAAAATGCTAGTTACTGTAATCCCAGGGTCCCAAATCAATATGATAATTGCAAAGGTCAAAATTCATCCATCGCTACCCTACGTAGTATCGACACAAGGAGCATCCTGTAGAATCCCAAGTAACCCCATCAGTAAACATTGTATCCATCCCTCATAAGGTCTCCCACCCAAATCCCAATGCAAACTTGTGCATCTTTAATCCCAAATATCCCAAGGCTCTTGTGGGACTATACCCATGGCTGGGAATGTCTTCCCAAGAATCACCCACTTAATAGGACACCAACTCTTAATATCTCTCTCATCCAACCCCCAAAAAGAACCTTTTCCATAAGCACCATCACAAGGAAAAATCCTACCAAGCTGATATTCTGCCTTTCTGATTTCAACTGGAATGCTCATATACTGCTGCCCAATTTCTCGATCTGGGACAACCTGTAAAACCCATCCTCCATTATGCAAATGTGGACTCAATCTACTGCAATCCTTGTCTGTGTACTCCTGAAGACGACTACTTTGAAATGCAATAGTATGTTTCTTCTGATTCCCCACCAAGGAATCTAACTTCTCTTCAATATTATAAAGCCTGACTACTAACTCGATACATACAACTCGAAGAACTGTTAGCTCAACATCTTGCTGTAATATGGTGTCTTGGAGTATCTTGGTCCACTCTTTCATTGCTAGAATGCTTTCTTTAACATGTTCAATCTTCTTTCGGTGACTATCATCTAGAAAATCTATCTCATGCATGTGTAAACTCTCCCTAACCTCCATGTGTGACTGCTCACTGTCTCGACTGTTGTTCTCATTGCCTTGCACCTCATGTATTTCTCCTGTCATAACTATCTGGACTACTATTGTAGGTGATGAAGAGTGTACCAACTCCAACTCATCACATGGTTTGTCCACAATCTGACTAGCAAATGTGCTTGTGTCACTAGACTCATAGTATGGCTCTAATGTTATCTCCTCATGCACATCCTCATCATGTACTGTTAACTCCAAATGAAGCTCACTAACAACCTTTACTTCATTCTCATCTTTCTTCTCTTCCACAACTTTTCCTTTAAGGATATCCTCATCCAAATCCTTGGGCTAGCTCCCAAACTGGATGGTCTAATAATATTGAAAGGACAATGCCCCACATACCTCATCACCCAAGGCTAGATGCTCCTGATATCAAGGCAAGTATTGATGTACTGCTAACCTATGCCAATTTCCAGTCAAGATCCTTTTCATTGTCTTCATGTTCTCACAAGCTGGCAGAGAAAAATATTTGTTCAGACATGCACTTCACCAACATCAATGACATGCATTTGCATGTACATGCATGTATCAACATGCACTTTTATTCAATTGCTATGTGCCCACAGCTGGAAAGGATCATGCTCTGATACCACTTCAATATCCCAAATACTGATATTCTCTAATTTTCTATGACAGTGCTGAATCACACACTCAATCTCATACAGAGTTGCAAAAATAATTCTGCATGCAAACTCGCCATGCAAAAATGCCCTAAAATATAGCTGAATTAGGATTAGGGTTTTGCAGAGAGAAATTAACACTTACCATTGATATTCTGGCTGATAATGATTCCATATATAGCTGCATGCATAAGGATCTGGATGGGTGGTCTAATAATTCTATTTTCCTCCAGTGTTACCACCCTACAGTATCATAAAAACCCTCCAAAATGAAGGTGACATTTTTATAGGAGGAGAGGTACGTTCGGACTGAAACTTTCTGAGCTTGTCCATCTGATAATGTCGGAGAGATGGCCTGGCACATGCGGAGGTTTGGATACCTCTAAGTGCCCTAGCAAATAGATTAGCAGTTTTGCTGCTCTTTCCCCCAACTGATCTGTTTGGTTGATAGTTGCTCAGGTGAGAAAACTGATGGTTGATAATCACTGCATACCATAGGATAGGCTTGCTGAGAAAGAGGAAGCTAACATGCGGAGGAAATACTTGGTTTTGTGGTCCCATCAAATCCTTATGTATTTTCCCTGCTACTTCCGGCTGCAAAACGTGGATCTACTAATAACCCTTCAGAATGTGCTGGATCTATGAATACTGTAGTGTATGATGAATGCAATGGATAAACCTGTATGATCTATCCCAATAAGAGACTAGGGCATATATCTCACTGCCAAACCCTCGCTAGCTGAAGACACAGTCTCCAACCCCAACTGTCGTGGCCGCATGTTGTGCTGCTACTCAAAATCCAAAATCAATCAACAATAACAATAGATATCTTCTTGGGTCCAATAACCCTTCTTTGAATAGATTAGCATGTACTTTTAGGGTTTGCATGTCACTTTTAGGGTTTGCCCTTTACTTTTGCATGCATGCAATTCTAATTTCTCGTTGACTTTTAAGACTGAAGAAATAAGGCATGCATGCTCCGCATGCTTTATGATAATAACTCGGATGGCCCTCTTTACTATACTGATGACTGAATAATTGTCCTCATATGCTCCTGGTATTAAATTCCCTCGGTCAATTCCCTATTTATAAAAATGAAACATTACACAGGGCCAGCTTGATGACAAGCTTGGTGAAGCTGACAACTTCCAAGTATGGAAGTATATGAACTCCGCGATCCTTGAATATCAGTGTTTCAGTAAGGAAGTTCTAAGAGCTAGAGGGAGATGAGGCTAAGGATAGAGCCAAGAGAATCATTGTATATTTTATTAAAGATCATCTCATTCCTCATGTGTCATCTCTGAAGACACCAAAAGGAAGTGTTCGATGCTATGACGAAGCAATCAAAGAAGAATAAGATATTGTTATAACATCCTTGAATGGCCTCCCCAGATCATGGGATTCATTCATTTGAGGAATGTGTGCCAGAAGGAAATGATTACCTTCAAAAGACTCCAGAAAGAGCGCACACAAGAAGAAGATCGAATCATAATAAGAGAAGAGAAAATGGGAGCAACTAAATATAAAGCTCTAACGATCCAAAGAAGATCCCTCTAGCAATGAGGAATATAAAGGACTCAACTCTTGAAGAACCTCTTATCTATCTTAGCATTTGGATAAGAAATGATGTTGTTATTAATGAATAAGATGATGAATTTGAAGGCTCAATAAGGATTATACCCATGAAACGAATAAAGATAAGTATTCAATTGTCATTTCATGATATTACTTTGTTATGCATTTGTTTGTATTCAATTGATGGGTTATGCATGATAGAATGTTTGGATTAATGACAGTATACTACTAATATGCATGTGATGGGTCAGTATCCCATGGTGCTATACAACTCTCCATTGCTACTTATCTAGAATGAAACCTCTTTGCTGACATATTGGATTAGTGAACAATCTCAATGATGTCATGGTAGAGATGGAAGGCATCTAGAAAGTTTCTGTGAGATATGGATGAATGTTGTATTGGCTAAAATAGTTGCATGATTATATTTTTATGCATAAGAATTCGCCATTATGAATATGCCTTATGAAATGTTTCTAACCATACAACTGGTACATTTGACTTGTAGGAAAGATCACGTACAATCACCTACAATAAAAGAAGGATGATACTTGTTCCAAAGAACGAGTGACGACAGTTCAAGATTCACTCCAATAAGCATACATGAAGATGAACCTGAAGCTTGCATAGCAAAAGAAAGAGCTTCAAAAGAATATAAAGAGAATGGTAGATGAAGAATAATCCAAGATGAAGAATAGTATGACGAGAATTCCAAATAATTCAATAGGACTCAGACACACTCTAGTTATGTGACACTGTTGAGCGACATCATTGATGCAGAGCCTTCCAGCTATGAAGAAGTAGCCAAGAAGAAAGGGAAGGAGAGTACCAGTGATGTCTAGGATGTGATATCGAGACCTAAAGGGAAGTCCATAGTGTCTTCCATATGGATCTACAAGATTCAACATGTAGCAGATGGAAACATCATGGGATACAAGGAAATATTCGTAGCATGAGGCCTCTCATAGAAAGAAGGCATAGACTACAAAGAGACATTTGCATCCACTGGAAGTTAAGACACATGACATGCAGACTCATGTGTGCAAATTAAAGAAGGCCTTGTGCGAGCTCAGAAGGAACTCATGGGATAACACATACATGAGGAGCTTGAATATCACTTAGAGTGATTAAGATCGTAACCTTTTCTACAAGGTTAAATATGAAAGCCTATAGAGGATGACAAGATCACAGATGGGTGCGAGAAGAACTTTTGAAAATGTTCAATGTAGAGGACCTTGGTATCTAGTGACCTTAGATGGATACATAGAATATTAGTAGCAGAGGAAGCTACTTTTCACTCCATAATAGAATACATAGAGAGTGAAAGGCCGAGGGAGAATGATGCTCCACTTCAGAGGGAGTGACTACAGAAGATCTCGAGGTTTGACATGGTACGGTAGGATGGACAGATTACTAATGGCTCTAGGATTTACTGAGAGTAAAGAAAATTCCAACCTTTGCTTCAAGGTTGAAGGCAAAAGACCAATGATGCTCCTGTTATATGTCGATGACATGTTCCTAACATGTAAAGAGGAACTCATTAAAGATGAAAGAAGGAGACTTGCTTCTGTGTTCGAGATGAAATACTTGCGTATGATGCACTACTTTCGAGGAATGGAGGTGTGGGAGAATGTTGATGGAATATCCCTAGTACAATAGAAGTATGCAGTGGAGATCCTGAAAAGGTTTGGGATGATGGTCTATAAGGCCATGACCACACCTATGGAATCAAACCTTAAGCTATTGAGTGATGCTTCATCAAATTCAGTTTATGCTACGATGTATCGTCAGATGATTGGGTCCTTGATGTACCTAATGAATACAAGACCAGATATTTGTTTTGTTGTGAACATATTGAGCCAGTTCCTGATGGATCCAAGACATGTTCACACTATTGCTGCAAAGCATATTCTGAGGTACCTGAAGGGTACAGTTGATTATGGGCTCAAGTATGAGGTGAATCATAAGATTAACCTGGAAGGTTATGTGGATTCGGATTGGGAAGGAAGTGTCATTGATAGGAACATTACTTCAGGGTGTTGCTTCAGTATAGGATCGAGTGTGATCTCTTGGTTTAGAAGGAATCAGTCCTGCGTAGCACTAAGTATAGCCAAATCATAAATGTTTCCACTTACTTGACTACTTCGAAGAGAGGAGCAGTGAAGCTCTAGTTTGTGATCTAGATTGAGATCTCTCGAAAGAGGGAGTTCTATTAGAACCAGTGAGACAGGTTGTTTGAGCATAAAATCTTGGAAAATCTCATAGGTTGCTCAGACGTAAACAATCTTGTAGGTTGTCCTCAGATGTAATCGATCCTAGCTAATCTCTCAAGTTATCCTTGGATGCAATTAGCCCTAATGTGATTCTATGCTAGAAATGGCCAGAGTGAAGTTTGAGTACTTCAGGGAGAAGCTTGGTGTTGTCCAGATCGAGGTTCCTTCCAAGGAGAAGTGATGATTCTGAGATCGTTTCTGACATGGTGGTAGGATTGGTTCCTCCCATGGTCAGATATAAGTTCTATGCCTTTCTGACATGGTGGCAGAATTGGTTCCTCCCATGGTTAGATGTAAGTGCTGAGCCTTTCTGACATGGTGGAAGGTTGGGCCTCCCATGGTCAGATGTGAGTGCTGAGCCTTTCTAATATGGTGGTAGGTTGGACCTCCCATGGTAAGATGTAAGTGTTGCACATGTTGGACATGGTGGTAGTTTGGGCCTCCCATGGTCAGATGTGAGTGTTGAGCCTTTCTGACACAGTGGAAGGCTGGGACTCCCATGGTCAGATGTAAGTGCTGCGCATTTCTGAACTAGTGGCAGGCTGGGCCTCCCATGGTCATATGTGATTGTTGATCCTTTCTGACATGGTGGTAGGCTAGGCCTCCCATGGTTAGATGTAAGTGTTGTGCCTTTCTGACATGGTGGCAAGCTGGGCCTCCCGTGCTCATATGTGAGTGCTAAGCCTTTATGACATGGTGGAATGATAGGCCTCCCTGCATGATCAGATGTAAGTATTGTGCCTTTTTGACATGGTGGTGGGATGGGCCTCCCATGGTCAGATGTGAGTGTTGGGCCCTTCTGACATGGCGAGAGGATTGGTTCCTCCCATGGTCAGAGGTAAGTGTTGCACCTTTCTGACATGGCGAGAGGATTGGTTCCTCCCATGGTCAGATGTGAGTGTTGTGCCTTTCTAACATGGAAAGAGGATTGGTTCCTCCCATGGTCATATGTAAGTGCAAAAGAAGATGAAGACCTACATGGAGGCTAGGCCTACAACCAGCATGAAAAAGGGTTGGTTCTGTAGAAATTCCTATGACAAGTAGAATTGAAGAGATAGCACCATTTGCTCGAGATAGCAGGAGAAGTGATGATGATCCAGCTTTGATGATGTTCCAGTGATGAAGAATTGTGCTGATGAATTGTGTCAAGAGAATACCTTCCTAGTTAAGAGGGAGTGTTGATGTATTTGTAATTTCATAATGTATTCACTTGCATATCTTATGTTGTATTTTATTGTACCCCGATGTTCCTATCGGGAGATTCATTCATATAACAAAGTCATGTAAATTCATTGAAGTTAACCCTCTGTAAGTCGAGGCAATAGTCCCCACAATTGAGTTGAGGTTAACTCTCTGTTGTAAGTCAAGGAAATAGTCCCCATAGTTGAGGGGTATTAGGGTTATTAGAATCTCCTAGTGAGGTCGTCCCTGTAAGAGTAAAATTCAAGTGGAAAACAAGTATAAATAGAGAGTGAGACTCTCTATTTGAAACACACACTCACTCAACTGTAGCGCATGAGTGAGAGAGGAGGAGCTTACACAAGTGAGAGAGAGAACAGATGTCACAGATCATCTTTGTATTTTGGGTTTTACTTTTGCTATTGGTGCTCATTCTTCTTTGAGGAATTTGTGGGGTTTTATCCTTTATGGTTTTCCTGAGGAAAATTCTTTGTGTCTCTTGTCTCTTGTGATTATTTTTGTGCATGTTATTCTCTCAGATAAGATCCTAGATCATATTGCTTAAAAGATAAAAAACTAACAAAAATCATATCTGAGAATGCTATATTCAATAAAACATAACACTAGATTATTTACAATATTCGATTAGATCATAAGATATGGGAAACAAGGCCACATATGTATTACAATTTTGAATCAAAGCCACAATATACAATGACTATTCTTTCAATATGTGGAAGTAGTGTTGTTGAACATAGCACAATCTTGTGCAACTTATATTACAGAGGTATCAACCTAAAGTATTCTTCCAAATCCATAGTAACTAGTACAACTCCTACCATGTGAATAGATAAGTTGAAGTCAAACATGGAATAAATCCATCAGAATGTCAGTAAATGAGTGATGCTGGAAACTAAAGCGAAGGATTTCACCAATAGGGATAGTGAATCCTGAGGTACTATATTTGAAACTCCAGGTCTTCGTCTTTAGGAGATATTGATGAGAGACCATAGTGCAATGAGGAAGGAAATAAATCCTTCAACATATGACAAGAGTAACTAGGAAACTGGATGAGGGAAGGTAAACACAAGGGTTCTCAAAGCTGATAATGATGGGGATCAGGATAATCAGATAGAGGTACAAATCCTTGAACAGGGAGCATGACACAAAGATGACCCAAGGAATCTATAGACTTTCATATAGGACAACTAAAATTATCTGACATGTAGGAGACATGATCAAAATCCCCATGTATAAAGGAAAAGTGGAGGAGTAAAATCTTGAAGTAATAGCTGAGATGAAAATATAAAATTGAGACATGACTATTGGGAAGTTCAGAGAGTGATTTTTCAAGGATGATATGTTTCCACTGCTTATAACCCAAAGAATGAAATTTTTCCTTACCTTTCATGTTAAGTTTTAACAAGTCCAAGAAATTCAACTTGGGTTTCTCTTCATTTTTGACAAGATTGAAGATGAGAGAGAATAATGTTTGATATGGCATTGATCCATGGATTTTACAAGCCCAAATTAGTAGATGCGCATTGGTGTTTTCATAGTTTTGAGAGTCTAAAAACTTCGAAGAAGACTCTAGGGGGGTGTTTTTTTGTACAATTTAGTCTCCTAAGGCCAGGAAATTATAAAACAGTCCATAGAAGAACTCTTTTAGCTCTCGGAGGACTAAGATATACCTTTTTCATACTTAGTTGGAAGGGTCTGAAAAATAGGTAAACTAATACCAAAACCGCACACCTTCAAAAGCAGCATATAGCATAAGTTTAATGAGTGTGAAGGAAGGAAAGATCACTCATAAAGATCCATTTGTTTACGAGAAATGGGACATACAAGAGTAAACTCGATGCTTTGTTATTTAAGGTTTAGCGAGCATGACAAAGACATAAATTACGCTCAAAATCTTTTTCATGTTTGGGACCAGAGAACGAAAAAGAAAAAACTAAGCTCATACTGAGTGTTCCTTTTCTGTAAGTTTAGTCCTTTAGGTTCAGAAAAGAGATAAACCTGTGCCTGAAGATACTCTTCTCAATTCTACAGAAAAGAGTGTGCTCCTTTCTCGTAAATAATATACATAGTTCGAGAAAGCAATAACTTACCACCAATGTAGATGATTTTTCACTTTACCTTAATGACTATGATTAAAAAAGTTTACTCGGTTGTCCAGTCTATTTTTAAGGAGGCAAAACAGGGCCTAGAGACAACTCCATAAGGGTGGGGAGCCTTATAATCGGGTATAGCTTGTAAAAAGATGTAAAATGAGGCTTATTTTGTCATGAAAAATAGCTAAGTCTCCCACAAACCTACCACAACTGCAACATGGGTACCAAAAAGACAATAAGATGTTCTAAACTAGGGTACCCATGTAAAGGAGGCCCTATCCATAGAATAACAATTCAATGTGTACGAGGTAAAAGTGGATATACACCATAGTCCATGGATGCAAAAATTGATCCCAGGGTTAAGTGGAGGATAAGGTGTAATTTAAAAGTCTACAATGAATACCAAATCCTACCCTATATACGGTGGAAAACAACTTTTCGATCATCCAAGACCTATTCCAACTAGTAAAAGACCATGGTATTAGTTCATATATATTAAAAATGGATTTTAAACTATAGAAAATCGGTAAATTTTTGAATTTTTTACTATAAATAGCTCAAAACCAAAAATAAACATACATTTTGGAAATTTGACTATATTTGGCAATTTTACGTTCGAAATTCAATTCTCGTAGCATACAAACCAGTGGACCAATTTCAAAACCGTCAATTGCAAGTTAGTAGTATCTCCCTCTTTCATTTCATCCAATCCAATTTTGTTTTTAATGTAAAATTTGGTGGTTTTATGATTTCCCTAAAAGCATCCCAGAGTATTTGTGGGTGCGCTTCTATACAATCATGAGTGTGAGTTTTATTCACAGGTTTCCTACATTGCAACCAGAGTGTGCTTCGCGCTGTGCAAAAAGTATAGTCGTGAACTGTGCGACCTCAAATTTTTTTTAAATGAATAAATGGAAACAAAATTTGATGAATTCTAATGGATGAAAATTTTCTCTTAGCAAGAAAACATGGTTCTAGAGTGGAGAGAACGAGAGCATGATGACATGGATCAAGATTCCATGCAAGATGCCACAACTTTACAAGCTCTACAAATATGCAGTTTTTTAAAGTTCTATTGTACTTCGAATATGAGAGCACAAGTACGTATTTTGGAAACTTTAATCAGCTATTGCGATCATGAACTTGGGCTCTTTGAAATCCAAGGGGAGACCTTGTAATTGACAATAGATGACATTTATTTTATCATGGGAATTTCTCGCAGGGGTACACCTATGAACTGAGAGGGAATTGGCCTAGGCGATAACCCTTTAAGTGTACAAGACTACGTCAACACCTATTTCTTTCCTGGTACACAAAAATTGTGGACACAAGTCCCGATTTCATAGATAACCAACTTTCCATTGAAGGAATGGTAAGCACTATGTCTAGAGTTGTTGGATCATCTGCATTACATTTGGCAACATGGAACCACATGCGTGTTGTGGTGGAGTGTATGAGGTATGTTGTTTGATTGGTGCTCAGGATTGTTCCCAATAATGAAGAAACAACTTTTTGATTGCAAGAGGGGTCAAAGAAAGAACTTTGGCTATGCTAGTATCTTAGTTTATTTTTTCTTCGAGAGGGTTCCTTCCCTCAATCCCATGGTACCTTTACCACCATGCCCACCCCGTGAGCCAAGTCTCACACGGTGGGATGACATTTTCCTCCATCAAGGAGGTGACGGTGGGATCCAAAGTGGCTATGATGACGACTTTTATTCCTGGTGGGATAGACAGGTTCCTGCTCTTTAGCAGTTTCTATATGCTAGAATAGATTTCCATGGAGATCTAGAATTCATCCTTCCTCCTGGAGGACCATGGGGCTATTAATCTGTCAAAGTAATCTAGGGACTCAAGCACAATATCATAAAAGATTAATAACAATAAGACATGAAAATGGTGTAATTGTGCTACAAAATGAGTAGTCGCTCTATATATTCACACAAAGAATGAGTAATACAATACAATGATCATGCTGCAAGCATGAATGACAAAGCAATTCAAATTCCCAAGGAGGTCATTCAAATTGAATGAGTGAGTCTAGCTTAACTAAATGTAATCCATGGTCAACACTCAAGTTAACCACTGATCAAAACCCTAATTGAATCAAATATGCCCTAACTGAAGTCGGAGTGCAATAAATGACTAAGTCTAACTGAAAGTAGGTCAGACACATGTCACAGCAAGCCAACCATCAAGTGGTAGCGCATCAATGACTCCAATGAACCCCGATGAGGTTAACTGAAGTGTAATTGAACATCAGAAGTGGTTGGAGGTGCCTCTGTTGACTCCAGTTCATTAAATAATCAATAAATAATGAATTTAATGATGGACAGTGCCTTCACTACTCTATTTAATTGATTGTAACCATCAGTTATCAATATGAGGCATTAATGACACTCAGATCACCCTCGGAGTGCTCCAGTTAGCCTCCCTGAATGTAGGAGAAGGCTAAGTTAGCCTCCTTGACTGAAGGTAGGCGTGGGTGTGATCTAGATGATGTCATATAGTGCTCCTCTGATGTCAATTAAGTCAATAATACTTAGGATAGTGGTTTAACTAGGCCAAATTGACCAAAATGAGTGTGTAAGGTGGTAAATGTCTCCAACAGGGGCAAGATAGGTATGTATTTTTATCTTTTTATTATTATTTGATTTTTATGATATTTTATTCAGAAAATTATATATACATATGTATGCGATTTTGAGGGGATTTTGGACCAATACGCCCCGATGGGAATCCCAAAACTTTTTTGTGGCCTATGTAGGTTAGTGGGGAGGACGAGATACTACATGTTGTGAAGGCAAAGTTGTCCAAGCTTACCATGATGTCCCTATGCTCAAGATGGAGTGGATCTCCATGGCCATGCAGGAGCATGTGGTCGAGGTTCCCTCGACCTGGTTATGCCTTCTAAGGAGGGTGACTAGGGTAGTATTATGTTATAGGGAGGTTGTAGAGGAATCTGCAACTGAGGAGGCTAAGGATCAGGCCTAGACTTAGTCATATTACAGACTATGATCCTATTTTGTGTATATTGATACACTTATGATAGGATCTTTAGATCAGACTTGCTATATTTATGGAAATATTTTTACATATATATTATATTTCTAGTTATGTACATGTGCCTCAAATGTGTCTGTTATACTTTATTTTATAATGTGTATGATAAGTGCCAGTCGAGTATATAATTTGCGTATGCATTAGTAATTCTGCTTTCATTTCTTGAAATCTGATTGTATGAAATGTATTCAAAGTTTATTTCAAGTAATATTACACGTAAAAATTAACATAGTAAGTTAGGGTTTCACACCTAATAATCACCATTAAGTTGGGAAACCACGTGCTGTGAGTCAAGTGAGACCTCCATATGGGAAATGTCACACAGGAAATGTCACACAATGTAGTATCCCATAACAACTCAATGAATGCACTGTATTCAGCCACATTATTAGTCGCAGAACCTAATCAAATGCCACCATAGGAAACCAGTTGTCCTAACGGTGAATAAATAACCCATGCGGATGAAGCCATATTATAAGTTTGGCAGCTAGCACCATCCGCAAAACCTACAAACCACTCAGATGACATCTGAAACAAAAAAAATACTGTGTAAGAAACACTAACCAAATAATGACCTATTGTACATAAAAATGCATACAAGAAAAAGCACCATCCCTAAGCATAATACTTCTTCAGGTAGATCCCATTCCTGGGCTCAAGCAACTTGCTTCCATCGTAATCGGTTAATTCATAAGCTCCATTTTTCAAAAATTTCAACACAACATAAGGGGCCTAACCACATTGACTTAAACTTGCCTTTCCCCAGGGGTTACTTGTCTTGATCCCAAAGCAAAACAAGTTCTCCAACAGAGAAAACTCTTGGTTTAACAACTTTATCGTATTGGTTTTTAACCCATATTTTATGAGCCTCATTTGCAATCAACGCGTATCTACGTTGTTCATCCATATTCTCTAAGTGAATAAAATGTTATTCCATATCTGTAGTGTCAGGAAGCACATGAATGAAAATCTTAAGGGATGGAATCTTGCACTCAACCAATGTGACTACTTCCACCCTATGAACGAGATGAAACGACAAGAAACTAGTAGCAGTCTTGACATTAGTCTGGTATGCCCAAAGTGCAGGGTAGAACATGATATGCCTATTTGACATGCTTGCATTGATAGTGCGCTTTAGAATGGCTTGAAAGGTTTTATTAACCGCCTCTATTTTCCATTCATCTGAGGGTAAAAGAAAGATGAATGGTCTTTCCTAAAGCCTAGCACAGTGGTAAACCCAGTCATCATGTTATTCTAAAAATGACTGCCATGGTCAGTGACAATCTGCTTTGGTATACTGAACCGAGCAATGATTTGGTTGAATACAACATAAGTTGTTGTTTCTCCATTGGATTTTAAGGTAGTAATTGCCTCTACCCACTTCGTAAAGTATTCTACAGCGACAATGATGTATTTTTCCCCCCCAACATAAATTGGGTTACACATCATGTAATATACCCTCCACTTAGTGAAGGGACCTACCGCGATGACGAGAAACAAAGGAGCAAGATGTGGCCACATATTTCTGGTATAGAAATGACAAGGATGATAGTACTTTACATATTCCACACAATATTTGAATATAGTGGGCCAGAAATAACCATCACATAGAATTTTTGATGTGGGATTCATCATGGCCCTCCTTCGACGAGACTATTCCTATCGACATCATCTCATCATCCAGGAATTAGTCTTAGAAACAAAAAGATAGTACCTTGAGGTCTGTATGCCCTAATGATAGATTCTCTCGCTCTCTATATAGGTTCACATCATTGACATTTGATCAAGATATTCGACTAAGTGTTCGACATCAAATCATCTATTCACACTTAGTATATTGTACTAGAGTACCTTGGGAATCATTGACATTAATGGTGATCTCCCTCACACTTGTTAACGGTTCACATCATTGACCGGTAATCAAGTGGTTTCTACCATGTTCGAATTCAGATCATTGTAATCACATGGATAGAATCATACTTTTGTGGAAGACGAGACGAAGACCCTGGGTATCTATTGAAAAGCACTCATAGCTTTCTCCCCAAGTTACGATGGAGTATTGTTAAATTTTCTGATAATTTCATTCCATATTATCAAGGATTACTAAGAGAATAACAGGCACAGCATAATAATTACAAGAGACAAATGACACAAAGCATTTCACCGGGGAAAACCAAGAAGGTGAAAAAACCCACAACTTCCTTAGAGATAGAATAATCCCCAATACAAAAGATCACAAGGATCATCCCACAAAGATAATTCTCTCCAACAGCTACTCCTCCTCCACTTGTGCACACTCCTCTTTCTCACTTGTGTGAAGTGAGTGAATGAATAAAATGAGAGACACAACCTCTCTATTTATACACTAACTTAACTTGTCTTTAGCCTTAACTAGGTCGACCTCCTAAGGAGTTCTAATAACCCATCCACATGTCATCTACTGGGCCGACCCCTTCTTGGTGGTCTAATAACCCATCAAGCATAAGTTGCGGCACTTACAATAATACTTGTGATACTTATGACACTTACCATACAAATGTTGTGCAAGTACAATACATAGAAGAATATCTTCCGAAGTTACAAATACATCAACACTCCCTCTTAACTAGGAAGGTATTCTCTAGACACAGGTCATCAATATATGTTGGCACAAGTCTTCAATTATGGAGCTGGATCATCATCACTGGATCATGGAGCATCGTCGTCACTGCTATTGTACATCGACATCTCGATCACTGGGCTATCTCATAATTCTTCTCATCATAGGAAGTTCTATAGAGCCATCCCTTTTTCATGTTGGTTGTAGGCCTACCCTTCTGTAGGTCTTCATCATCTTTGGCCATACTGTGGAATCCTTGGGACTGATTACGTGTGTCATCAAAACCTTGAAAGAGAATCCTAGCACAGAATATAGGATCTCCAAAAATATTTTACATGTGACCATCAAAAAACCTCGAAAGAGCATCCTAGCATAGACTATAGGATCTCCCACGATCTTTTCTATATTACTACCACCACAAAACCTCAAAAGAGCATCCTAGCACAGACTATAGGATCTCCCGGGATATTTTCTATGTGGTCAGGAAAAACCTTAAAAGAGTGTCTTGCAACCTGCAAGAAATCTATGTTAGAATAATCAACCCATTGTTACCTACCTTAGACATTAATTTAATTATTTTTTTCTTATTGCCTAGTTTCCTAGATTCCATTCTATGCTACTTGCCTTCTACAAGTTCTAGAAGTCAACATATGCTAAAACTGAGTAATGGAGCACTTGGGGAAATATCTTGGAAACCCAAACTAGCATGTCTGCTTTATTCCAGATCCTCCAAAGTGCATATCTGCTTTTTCTGAAAAGCTTCCTTGTTTTATTCTGATTTAAGGAAAAAGGAAAAGCTAGACTAGGTGTAGTTGACTTGTTTTTTTCCCACATCATCCTCCCTCCTTTTCTCCAAATAAAAGTATATATGAGTTATCTTTCCATCCCTCTTTAGCTTTCCCACTTTACTTAGCAAATTTGTGAGCATCTTCATAGATTTGGAAACTGCTTTATGCACCTATGGGGGATTTGACTAGATTTAGTAAGCCTACTTTTTTACTATATTGAATGGCATATTTATGCATTTGATTCTCTCATGTAATGATATATTGCAGCATCCTATTACTTCACAAGGTTGGATATTGTACACTTATTGAATAAATATTAGTGTTATGCTCCAATTTCAGTCTCCTTTGGTGTGAATTTTGCATGTTTGATTAGCAATTTTGTGAGTGTAATTGTTCTATCTCTTGGGTTCAATTTCCACATGGTATCAAATACCTTGTATATTGATTTCTCTCCTTCCTTATTGCTATTGAAGGTTCGACATCTTGACTGGGAGCACATTCTACTGACTGGAGGGCACAGTTTCTGTGCTATGGACCAATCTCAAAAAGATCATCTTGACTCCATTCAATTTCTTTGAGTGGAAAGCTGGGATGGAGATATTGTTGAGAGTGAAAGGTCTCTACAGGGTGACTATGCAACTTAGGCATATCCCAATGCATCTACAGAGAAAATTAAATGGCACAATAGGATGGATGAGGCCTATGGTCTTTTGTGTCTGAGCATTTCAAGAGACCTCCTCTTCCATCTTGATGGATTGACATCACCTAATGAAGTGTGGGAGAATATAGAAGATATTTTTGGAAATATATATGAGATGAGAGGACATCAAATCGAGAATGATCTAATATCCTTGAGTCCTAGTAGCTTCGAATCATTGCAACTCTACTTTTCCAAGTTTAAGGCCCTTGTTTTGCAGTTGAAACAGAGTGGGATCGAAAAGAAGGAAGAGCAACTAGTTTTGGCCATACTCTCTAAGCTTGGTCCTAACTATTCAGTGTTTGTTTCTACCTTCCATGCCACCAAGTTGACAGCTCAAGCCTAGAAGATGCCTAATCTTGCAGAGTTCATGGAATCCCTCACACAAGAGAAAGATAAGTTGGTGATGATGGGCACCATAAAACCTTCCAAAGACCAAGCTTTGGTTGCTGGAGATTCAAGGGTGGATTCAAAAATCAAGAAAAAAGATAAAAATCCACCTAAGTAAAAGAGATACAAGAACAAGTCTCAAGAGGAGCCCCAAGGTTCTAAGAAGAACTCCTAGAAAAAGAAGAACAAAGGAGAAATGAGCAAGTGTGCATACTGCAGTAAGGGCTATCATCCTGAGAGATCTTGTATAAAGAAGCAAATTGACATGTTGACCCAACTCCTAGAGAAGATTAACATCTCCCTTCCTAATTGCTCAAAGAAGAGAGAAGGAGGATCAAATTCAAAGGACAGAGAGAGAGTACATTCCTTGGTTGCTAGAAAATCAAGCTCACCTAG
>LPNX010603847.1:1029886-1056318 GCA_001517045.1 Pseudotsuga menziesii | reverse complement strand
AAATTTCAACTCAAAATGGGCCTCCTAAGGAAAATTAATAAAATAATAGTTAAAATAATAAAATAATATTTATTAATTTTGGAGGAAGAAAAGAAAAAATACTTTTTTGTCCATATTTTTGACATGTCTCCCTGTGTTTTTACTCAAATCGTGATCGGGAGAGCTTGTTGGATGCAAAATTAAATTCCGCATCCAAGGAGTACCCACTCGGAAGACTTTTGATGGCACCCTCTACCCCAAAAACAAGAAATACTTGAAAAAATGTGATGATGATGTCATCATCACATTTTTTAAGGTATTTATTATTTTTGGGGTAGAAGGGCCCATCAAAAGTATGTCGAGTGGGTACTCGTTGGATGCGGAATTTAATTGTGCATCCAACGAGCTCTCCCGATCAATATTTGAGTAAAAACACGGGGAGATGTCAAAAATACGAACAAAAAAGTAGTTTTTTTATGATACCTATCCCCAAATTTATATTAAAAATTTGTTTAAGAGGTGCTCCCTTTTTGAACTTTAAATCATTTTGATTGGCTAATACATGATGACATGGAATTTGTATTATTTTTGGAAGGCCCATTTTAAATTGAAATTTCCTCTAATGTCATCATAGACTCTAGAGCTTCTAGACATATGGTTTCGACAAAAGAGACATTCTCCTCTCTTGACATGTCGAAAGGTCCACCAATAGTTTTGGGAGATGACTCTCTCACTGACAGCTTGGGGAAGGGAAGGATTGATCTTGACCATGGTAAGTTCAATAATGTGTTGTATGTTCCGGGTCTTGCCTCTAATCTCTTGTCAGTGTATCAGATGACTCATACTGGGTCTCCAAATAAGGTCATCTTCTCCCCTGATGATGTTGAAATCACTGAGATTTCGAATGGTAAAGTCGTAGAAAAAGGTGTTGTGGATCACACTTAGAAGGTATACAAGTTTTCCCATTTTCTACCCTACTCAAACCCCTCTTCTCTTCTGATTCATGCTAATGAAGCAAGCAAGCGTTGGCATGAAATATTTGGCCATCTTAACTACAAGTATCTTTCTGATTTGAGTGAAAAAGATATGGTCATAGGGTTACCAAAGATCAAGTTTTCTAAGGGAGTATGTCAAGATTGTATCATAGGAAAACACCCAGAGCACAAGTATGAGAAAGCTATTCATGAGAGAACCTCTACACCTCTTGAGCTGATCCACAGTGACATTGCTGGTCCATTCCCTCATATGTCCATGATTTAAGCCAAATATGCATGGACCTTCATAGATGAGTTTTCCAGGTGTTGTTGGGTTCACTTCCTAAAGCATAAGTCTGGAGTTTTTTACCTCTTCAAAGTCTTTAGAGCCTTGGTTGAAAACCATTCTGGGAGGAAACTTAAGGTCCTCAGATCTTATAATGGTGGTGAGTATGTCAAGTTTAAGTTCATTTATTATTGTAAATATGCAGGTATTCAAATGTAGCATTCAATCCCTTACACACCACAGCAAAATGGTGTCGCTGAGAGAAAGAACATATCACTGAAGGAGATGGCAACCTGCATGATGGAGGCTAAGACTTTACCACCAAATTTTTGGGTCGAGGCTATAAACTGTGCATCCTGCATCGAGAATAGGGTGCCTCATAAGAATATTGATGGTATGACTCCTTTCGAAGCTTGGAGTGGGCACAAGCTAGATGTGACCCATTTCAGGATTTTTGGCTCAAAGGCTTGGGCTAGAATTCTGTTGGAGGAGCTAATCGGTGAGCCGACTAGTTGAATAACCGACTAATTGGAGATTAGGTCGGACAGATAAGGTTGTGTCAGTTGACCAAATAGACAATTAGTTATATCTAACTATTTGTAAATCATATATATTAGGCTATTGAGCCAAATGATAACTCAGTTCAGTTCTGTGTATGTATGGACCCTCGTGTTATAATATGATCTGTTATTCCCTTATCTATGTTCTTGTCTCTTGTGTATGTTATGTGTATATGATTCCATGTGTATTATTGGTAACCCTCTGTGATTTGTGAGATTACAACATTGGTTCTGTTACCGGTAGTACATATACGAACGTAATGACTATAAGTAGATGATATCAGAACAGGATATTAAGAACTGGTGGGAGCGTAAGATAGCAAATTGTTTGTGGAACTATGCAAGGAGAAACAGATTAACCATTACTCAAGTGAAGGAGAAATTCTTCACTAAAACACATGAGAAGTTTGTAGAATCAATACCCTAGCCTTTGAAAAAACTTCTAGATGAAAAATCTGGAAACAACTAAGGACCAAGAGCTGCTGGAGAAACTGATTCGAGGGGGATGAAAAAACCTGTCAGAGTTGTTTGAAAAGATCATAGACGAATTATGCGAGGAACAAGCCATAGAAGAAATAAATTCGGTCAAAAGAGTTCAGAAGAGGTTTTATACAGACCTTACCAAGTAGTTTCTTTGCTCCTTACCAACCCTTTTGTCAAATTCCTAATAGAAAAGGGAGTGGACCATATCGTAGAACATCGTCCATCTCTACATGAACCACCACCAAATTCTAACTAGGAGGAGAAACAGAAAAAGTGGGAAAAATTCATTGCCAAAAGGGAGTGGGAGTACTTCCTAAGCAAATAAACAGAACTATCTGAGCTTTCTAAAGCATCGGGTAGGATATGGGGGGTAGCTGGGCATATGTCGGGGTAAAGTGAAAAGGATTCTAGTCGACTGAAGAAAATACCATCACCAACAATGAAAAGTTGACCTAAAAAGGAAATCTAACGAATAGTGACACACAAAGGTAAGGTGGATTTACAAAAAGTAGAAAGAGAGAAGAGGCTGAAAAGAAGGGAAGAGAAAAGAGAACGGGCTATAGCACTGCAAAGAAGGATGACTACTAGGGTGATAGACGAGGAAATAAATCCGCCAGAGTCGGGTCATGACCAACAGGAAGAAGGCATGGAGGAAGAAGCATCACCCATGGAAGAAGACTAGTGGATAGAGCAGCGTGAATCCCTCCAAATAGAAATTCCCCAGGAGATAAGACCTCTGTCTCCAACGAATCTGAGTACCAGGATACAATCCATTATCGAAGAAGACCTAAGACTAAGAGCTGGTGAGTTTGGTATATAGAGTCGACTAGATGATGAGGTAAACGATGATAATCATCCAGTGATCTGTTGACCAAAGGAAGTAAATTGGGTAACACTTCAGGCATACCCTTCCAGCTAAAGTATCCACTTTATTTACCCAACACATGAAGGAGAAACCCCCCTTCCAAACATAGCTTTGAAAAATACAGAACAGTTGGACCTGCAAACAAATCAGTGTAGTTGGACATCGACAGGAGAAGTCGACCTGAATCGACTACTTGTCGGAGAAGAAACAACAAACAAAATGACCAATGGAAACGAAAGTTCTGTCAACAACAGCTCTACACAGTGAGACAAAAAAAACACACCACCACCTCTTGGAGAAGACAGCGACAACGATACCGACATGGGTCACGGATCAGCACATATCCCTCTATACGAGGGTGACGAAGATCCTAGATGACATTGGTTCGTCTATGAGTCAATATGGGAGGAAAATTAAGTTACGGTCTAATAATGATAGATGGCATAGTTCGTCGGTGCCTTGAGGAAAAGAGAACTAACATGGTACATGTCTTATATCGATAGAACTCCCCAAGCATCTAAAGCATAAATTAAAGCACAATTCTTGTCTTTCTTTAAAACTCTAGATGCAAAACATCTGGCAGCCAAAAAGCTGAAAACAACATCTTAGAAGCCAGCAGACTCTGTCTGGGAATATGACAAACGATGGAAATACCTCCTTAGCCAACTGGACTATGTAATTGATGAACAACTATTAATTCAGTGGTTTCTTGCAGGTCTATCACAGAAAATTTGACGGCACATAAGCTTGGAGACGTTTAAAACGTATGAAGACACATTTACCAAAGCTCTACAAGTAGAGATGGACGAATATTTCCTATCATATCCCGTGGATACTAGACTGGAAGAACATCTAGAAATCATGCAGAAATCATTGAAAGAGCTGAACCTCAAGAATCAGGATGTTTGGTGCACAAAATGATCCACGACTTGACACACTAAAGATAACTTTTGGCAAGACATAATTCGACAGGACGTTTGATTTGTTCAAACAAAATGCTTCTGCGACATCTTCCAAGAACATGGAGAACACACAATGAAAGATTGCTCATATAACATGAAAAATGGCAAAGCATCTTGGTGTGCAATATGTGAAGTAAGAAGTCACGCAATGGCAGACTGCCACCTAAATTTAAAGAACTGACAAAACTACCAAGCACTCTACAAGAGGAATACAGTCACGCAGAATAACGATAACACCCAACGAAGAAATGATCAAAATGAGCCAAATAATCAAAGATATGAAGGTCGTCGATATGAGCACTAATTCAATAACTATCATGGAAGATATGGAGGTCGAGGATGATTTTCTGGAAATCACGACAATCGACCACATCAGCCCATCCAGTGCTTTACATGCTACAAAGAAGTCCATCGATATGCAGATTGTCCATACAAGGATAGAACTGATTTAAATTTTTGTACTAGCTGTGATGTAGGTGATCACTCATTAGAGGATTGTCCCACCATGCTCAACAAAATCAATAAAAAAATGTTAACGTCTTGTCGTGTGTTCAAAAACATGATGTAATCAATACAAAGAACCTGCATATAGTAACCCAACAAGGGAAAAAAATTTGAGAATGATAATCCACATATAAGTAAAATCAAAGAAAAGAAGGATTATCCTAACTGAGTTAAATAAAAACAATTATATAATGACGCAACGAATATATTCAAAGAATTTGCTAGACAGGAAGAAGCCGATGACACTCAACAAAACACAGTTAAAGAATTAATACGATTAGTACAGGATGATAAAATGGTATCTCAATTCATTGACTTATTGTATAATATGAAACATAATAATAATACATAAAAACAAACCAAAAACATATGCAGTCTAAACCAAAAAGACAAAAGTGAAGCCGACCCACTTGTCGACCTAGAAATCGAAGGATACCATGTTCGACAAGTTGAACTCGACTTTGGTTCACAAGTCAATATTATGACTCATGAAACTTGGGAAAATTTGGGTAGACCTCGACTATATGAATCAGGCATATACCTCAAGTTAGCCAACCAAGGTCTGATCAAACCCATCGAAGTTTGGAGAAATGTCGATAAAACAATAAAAGGAATATTGACCAAAGTCAACTTTGAAATTATTGACCCTAAGGAAGGATCTAGATCCTTCCCATATCTAGTAGGTCGACCTTGGGGAAGAAAAATGAAAGCATCAATATCCCTAGACAAAGAAAGGATAAAACTAAAAGAGAATGGATAGAAAGTCATAGTACCTATCCATCCTTCCCAAGGGGAACCTTGGATAGAACCTATTGATGAAGAAGTCGACATGAGACAATTATATCAAATAAAAAATAATGAATACTACACAGAACCCAACATCTATGGCGAGCTTCACTTAGGAAATCAAGATTCAATAGGATATAATTCAGACGCAAAATTATATGATTGGGAAGTCAAAAACTATGAGACCCAAGCAAGAGGTTTTAGTCTCCATCATCCCAAAAATATTCAAAAATAAAAGTAGGGAATATCCTACCTTAAACCCAACAAATGTAAGTATCAGACAGATCCCAAGGTATAGAGAAAGAGAATCCCCAGTTATGCATATAGAACAAGTATCTAAAAACATACGTGAACATGGCCAACTACAAAGCTTGCTAGAAACCTTTACAGGACAAGTTGCACAATGGTGGGATACCCATCAATCAATATTGTATACATGGACAACAGCTTCGACTTACTTCGTAGAAATATTCAGAGGAAAGAAGCTAACCAAACAGGCGCAAATACCCGTGTTCATCCAAGGGCAAGACCCAAAGGAGCACATAAGAACATGCGAAAGAGAATGGAGAAGACTTGGGTATAAAGACGAACATACATGGCCACACATGTTTCCCTCAACGCTAACCAAATTACCAAACAAATGATATAAAATGGAGGAAGCATGGAGAAAAACATTTCAATGGAACGAACTTAGAGAGAACTTAATTAAAGACTTCAGTTTTATACTGCAGAATGAAAAGTTAGTCGAAACTGCAAAACAAACAAAATCATTTATAGAACCAACTGGGAACAACACTCTGATACAAAACTATGATCGACCAAAAATACCATGTAATAACATACAAACCAAGATAATACCACAGTCAATAAGACTACAAATGGAAAACGAAAATTCAGAAGGAAAAAGATTTTGATGGAAATCATATCACTCAGAAACAACAAAACCAATTCGCACTGTACTTAAAGTCGATACAGCCATCAAATAAGGTATCAACCGAATGACCACAGCAGAATTTCCTGCTAAATTCTCACAATTCAAAGAAGGAATTCGACCGATCAATGAAGCTAAAGCACCAGAATGGTTATATGCCAAAGTTAAAACTAAAGAGTTTTACATATAAAATGATGATCGACCAAAAATGGAAAATTTTGGCGATTACTGGAGCGAAGAACAAACGACTGAAATAGTAAACCTACTGAAAGAATTCCCAGGTGTATTTTCTAGAGACTACAAATATCTCAAAGGAATAGTACATGAAATGGGTGAGATGAAGATCAACATCAAACCTGATGCCCGACTTGTAAAGAAGAGGTCGTACAAATTAGCGCATAAATGCAAAGAGTAGTCAAGAAAGAGATCGAAAATATGCTTGTAGCAGGAATTATCTACCCTATTGACCAATTGGAATGGGCAAGCCCAATGGTCATGCAACCAAAGAAACACGATTCAATGAAACTAAGGATCTGTGTCGACTTCAGAGAACTAAACAAAGTTACCCTGATAGACCCATTTCCAACATCATATGCAGATGAAATCTTAAATGAAGTTGTAGGACATGAATGTTACTCATTTACAGATGGATTATTAGGGTACAAACAAGTACCAATAGCCAAATAAGACTAGAAAAAGACGACATTTGTATGTGAATTCAGCTCATTCGCCTACAGATTTATGCCTTTTGGTCTCAAAAATGCACCTGCAGTATTTTTGAGAATTGTTGTCAAAACATTTCAAGAATATATCTACAAAAAAATGGTAGAATATTTCAATGATTAGACGATATACTCTATGCTGAAAGATCATTGCAAATGGCTAAGGCTCATGTGGGAACGATGCCAACAAATCTAGTTATCTCTAAACATAAGGAAATGCATATTCCTAACTCCCATAGGGATACTATTAGGGAACATTGTATGCAAAGAAGGAATCAAGGTATACTTTGCAAAGATAAATATTATCCTCGACTTGAAACCACCAGTGAACCAAAAACAAGTCAGGGTACTACTCGAACACACAAGATATTACAGGAAATTTATGAGATACCACTCAGATATGACCTATCCACTAGAATAACTATTAAGAGAAGATCAGGAGTTCGACTAGACAGATGAATGTAACATATCATTTAAAACATTAAAAAGGAAACTAGTAGAGGCACCTATCCTCAGGTTCCCAAATTGGTCGATCAAATTTCGTGTACATATCGACTCATCAGGCCTAGTAATAGGCATGATCTTAACACAACCAGGGGATGATGGAATGGATTACCCCATATTTTATAGCAGCAGAAAACTAAACAAGGTAGAAAGAAACTATTCAACAATAGAGAGAGAAGCATTAGGAATGGTCTTTGCACTACAAAAGTACCGACATTACCTACTAGTCAACCCTTTCATCTTCTATACTAACCACTAAGCATTGAAATACCTTGTAAACAAACCTTTACACCACGGGAGGATTTGCCAATGGCTACTACTATTCCAAAAATTTGAATTTGAAGTCATTTTTAGACCAGGAAAATTAAATGTCATACATGACCACTTGTCGAGAATCGACACGAGAGAGGAGCCGACAAGATTCAAAGATGACCTACCAGATGCACACTTATTTCGAATAGAATTTGTCCCGGCAAAATTGGAGGAAATAGCTCAATTCCTAGAAAATGGTCAAGCACCCGAGGGCATGAGCACGAAAAAGAAACAAATCTTAGGTATGAAGGCTGCACCATAAAACCTCATAAATGGATTTTTATATAAAATGGGCTTGGACGACATCCTGATTCAATGCGTATTAGAACACTAAAGAGATAATATCATGTACGAAGCACACTACAGACCGGCGGGAGGAAATTTTCAAGTAGATACAACTGCCAAGAAAATCCAACAGTCAAGACTATGGTGGCTGACATTATACAGGGATTGCAGAAATTTTGTTGGCCAGTGCGAACGATGCCAACGACTGGGTCAACCTCTTCCTAGTACAAAAATTCCCTTGATATCAGTAAACCCAAGTTTGACATTTGAAATTTGGGTCATCGACTTCATAGGACCATTCCCAATACTAGCAAAAAGAACAAGTGCAAGATACTTAATAACCGCAGTAGAATATGTAACCAAGTGGGCAGAAGCAAAACCTATCGACACATGTTCTAGTGAGATAGCTGCTAAATTTATCTATGAAAACATAATTAATATATTTGGATGCCCACTAACCTTAATCAGTGACCAAGGATCACACTTTATTAACAAAACCATCAAAGCACTAATAGACCAGTTCAAAATTGACCACCAACATAGTACAGCTTATCACCCTCAGTCGAATGGAGTAATAGAGGAATTCAACAAAACATTAAGAAGGGGTTTAACAAAAATATGCAAAACCAACAAGGATGATTGGGATGAAAAAATTCCTACGGTATTATGGGCTTATAGAACAGCATACAAACGTTTGACTGACCAAACACCATTTCAACTAGTCTATGGATAAGAAGCAGTCGTTCCACTACATTTTCGACAGCAAACACCTACCATAGCATAAATTTTACATGTCGATGTCAAAGAAGGCAGGAAGGACCGACTAATGCAACTAAGAAATCTAGAAGAACACTGACTTCTTGCTATACAACATCAAGAAATTCAAAAACAGCAGCAGAAGACTTGGCATGATCGCAATATCAAAAACAAAAATCTGTCGGTAGGGGACCTCGCCTTATTGTACAACAGTCAAGTAAAAGGAAAACCCAAAAAGCTACACACATAATGGATGGGACCTTACGTTGTCGAAGAAATTAATGCCAACGGATCAGTCCAACTAAGGACATTACAGTGCATAATATTTAGGAAACTTGTTAATGGTGTTCGACTAAAATGGTACAAAAATTAAGCAAGTTTAAAATATATATATATATATATATAATAAAACAAAAAGAGACATACATATAACGACCATACAGGAAAAAACCTATAAAAATCCCAAAAACAACATACAGACCAGCATAGACACAAAAGAAAAAGAAAAGACAAAAAGAAGAAAGAACACCACAAATAATTGAAGCCGATAGTGATCCACATCAGCCAACTAGGATCGACTAGTGCAATCGACACAAACAAACTCATATATGGAGAGTTGGGTCAACTCCTAGAAACTCTCACCACAGAAGCAGCAGTAAGAAACCAGACTAAACGAGAGCAGATTGACAACACTAAGAAAGAGGAAATCAAGTTTCTAACAAAATGGAGGAATTTGATCCAAACAGTGATACCGGGACATCTAGAGGCCGACACTGGTAAGCCGCTTGAAAAGGAATACCATCTATCTAAAAGCATGGTGTTGACTCTACAATCACATCTACAAAATACAAAGGAAGATCAAATTCCAAAATACCCAGGCATCAGTATACAACATTCTCGAAAGCTCACAAAGTATTACAAGACCACTTAGAAGAATCTATTATCACAGATGAAGTACTCTAATATAGGCCTACCTGTTACGGACAAGTATTTCAGTAGACTCGTAAGACTCATGAGAAGATTCAAGTGTTAGAAAAGAGACGAGGAATTGAAGAAACAATGAGAAATATAATACAAGAACAAATTGTATTGGAAATAGCCAAACTGCAAAAACTAGAGAGACAAGCACACCAGTGGGTATAGCAAGCACTACCGACCCTTGACAAACTGGATACAATTTTCCCACAAATGAAAAGACTACTAGATGCAGCAGAGGAAAAATCTCAAGTCATGGGACCCGACATGGAAAGCATTGCAGACCTCTCCATCCAAGAAAAGATGTTTACTCTATCAAGAATCACAACATTGACTATCGACATCCAGAAAGTACTACAGAGTTGGACATAATTTCAACATCAACTGGCTATTATAGCAAAATAAATTGTGGAAATATGTGTGCAGAAATGACCAACCATCCGACTACATAGTCCATGAAGACAAACAATACCAGAAAGAAACTACCTTAGACAATACATTGATACCTCCCCTGTTTCTTCGGGATGAAGAAAGATTTTGTTCCTGGGGGAGATGTTGGAGGAGCTAGTCGGTGAGATAACTAGTCGAATAGCCGACTAATTAGAGATTACGTCGGCCGCATAAGGTCGTGTCGGTTGACCGAACCGACAGGTAGTTATATGTAACTGTTTTTAAATCATATATATTAGGTTGTTGATCTAGATGAGAAATCAATTCAGTTTTGTGTATGTATGGACCCTCATCTTATAATATAATCAGTTATTCCCTTGTCTATGTTCTTGGATCTTGTGTCTATTATGTCTATATGATTCCATGTGTATTATTGGTAACCCTCTGTGATCTGTGAGATTACAACAAATTCCAACTGAAAAGAGGAAGGCTTTGCAGCCCCAAAGCCAAGAGTGCCTATTTTTTGGGTATTCTGAATATTCAAAAGGGTACAAACTTATCAACTTGAGCACTATCAAATCTTTCATTGAAAGAAGTGTTCAGTTCCAAGAAGAGCCTTTAGTAGCAGTTGAAGTTGGAGAGTCTTCTTCACCACCAGATCCATTGATTGTAAGTGAAGAGACTAATGAGTTTGTTGATTCTGATATGTCTGATAATGATGATTTGATTGCATATCCTAACAATCCTACAAGACCAAAATGGGCAGCAAATACCAGTCATGCAGCTGGGGAACTAGCTGGAAATACTAGTGACACTAGGAGGACTAGATCTCAGGTTGAGAGTTCCCTTTGTGTGAAATATCCTCTATTTGTTGAGAAGTGATATTTGATGGTTGAATCAGATCCACAGACATATGAATATGCAGCACATGATCCAAGATGGAAAAAATCCATGAAAGAATAATTCAGCTCGCTCCAGAAGAACAACACTTGGGAACTGGTTGATCTTCCCCTGGGGAGGAAGCTAGTTCAATGTAAGTGGGTTTTCAAGACTAAGTTTTATTCTAATGGTTCACCTTTGAAATATAAGGCAATAGTGGTAGCCAAGGGCTACTCACAAGTACATGGTATTGACTACAATGAAACCTTTGCACCAGTGGAAAATATGGACTCCATAAGGCTAGCTCTAGCCATTGCAGCTTCAAAGCAGTGGGAGGTACATCACATGGATGTGAAGTGTGCTTTCCTAAATGGAGATCTCACTGAATAGATTTACATGCAGCAACTTGAAGGTTTTCTTTCTAATACATCTTTAGTGTGCAGGTTAAAGAAATCATTGTATGGGCTCAAGCAAGCCCCCAGGGCTTGGTATGCCAAGATTGATGGCTTTTTGCTATCACTGAATTTTGTTCAATGCAAGTCTAATCCCAATGTCTATTTGAAGCTGATTCATGGTTATTTGATGATTATCATCTTCTATATGGATGACCTTCTGATTACAGGAAGTTCAAAGAAAGAGATGTCCTCCTTGAAGGATGCAATGAACCATGCATTTTCTATGACAGATTTGGGATTATTGAGCCAATTCTTGGGTCTCGAAATTGCTCAATCCCAACATGGAATCAAAGTACATCATTCCAAGTATGGTTTGGATTTTCTAAACAAGTTCAGCATGAAATATTGCAATCCAAGCAAGACTCCCTTCCTTTCAGGAGTTAATCTTGAAGAAGCAGGTTTTTCTCCTATGGTAAATAATACATTGTATAGGCAATTGATTGGGTGTTTGCTTTATCTTACACACAATCGACCTGATCTATCTTATGTATTTAGTGTGGCTTCAATATACATGGATCAGCCTCATGATATCCATTGGAGAGCATCCAAAAGGATCCTAAACTTTGTTCAATGAATAAGAACTCATGGGATCTTCTATAAAGAAAAATATGATCTTGATTTGATTGGGTTTACTGATAGTGATTGGGCAGGTGACAACACATATCAAAAGTATACATCAGGATATGTGTTCATTATTGTAGAAGGTCCAATCAGCTGGTCAAGAAAGAAGTAGAGTGCCATAGCACTCTCATCTATAGAAGCAGAGTATAGAGGAGTTGTAAATGCGGTAACTCAATGTTTGTGGTTGCAGGGGATACTTGGAGAATGTGGTTTCGAATTAGAGTTTTCAACTATTATCCACTGTGATAATCAGAGAACCATTCAAATATTCAATGATCCACTTTAGAGACAGTGAACCAAGCACATTGAGATCCATATGCACCACATCAGACAGCTTGTGCATGATGGCACCATTTATCTACTCTTATGTGCATCTTCAAAACAAGTAGCAGACATCTTCACCAAAGTTTTTTGTGAGAAGACCTTTAGCAATCTCAAATCACTACTGGGGATTTCTGATCATGCTATGAAGCATTATTGATGACAAGATTTCCAAAAAAATTGTTTTTCCTATCCATGTTCAAGGGAGGATTTTCCCACTAGTTTTTTCCTCTTTCCTTGGTTGTATGGACAAGCAGTATGTAAAGGGTGACTAAGCATTTTTGCTAGGCCCTATATTTTTCTGATATCTACTCATAAATTCATGCTTAAGGTGGGGTGTTAGAATAATCAACCCATATTTACCTACCTTAGACATTAATTTAATTATTTTTGTCTTATTACCTAGTTTCCTAGATTCCATTCTATGCTAGTTGCCTTCTACAAGTCCTAGAAGTCAACACATGCTAAAATTGAGTCATGGAGCACTTGGGAAACATCCTAGAAACCCAATTTAGCATGTCTTCTTTATTCTAGATCCTCCAAAGTGCATATCTACTTTTTCTGAAAAGCTTCCTTGTTTTATTCTGATTTAAGGAAAAAGGAAAAGCTAGACTAGGTGTAGTTGACTTGTTTTTTTCCCACATAATCCTCCCTCCTTTTCTCAAAATAAAAGCATGTATGAGTTATCTTTCCATCCCTCTTTATCTTTCCCACTTGACTTAGCAAATTCATGAGCATCTTCATATATTTGGAAACTTCTTTATGCACCTATGGGGGATTTGACTAGATTTAGTAAGCCTACTTTTTTACTATTTCGACTGGCATATTTATGCATTAGATTCTCTCATGTAATGATATATTGTAGCAACCTATTACTTCACATTGTTGGATATTGTACACTTATTAAATACATATTACTTTTATGCTCCAATTTCAGTCTCCTTTGGTGTGAATTTTGCATGTTTGATTAGAAATTTTGTGAGTGTAATTGTTCTATATCTTGGGTTCAATTTCCACACTCTAAATATCATCCTAGAACTTTTACGAGCACATACCTCAACCTATCAGATCTCTAGGGCTGATTACATGCCTATAGTAGCAAAACCTCGAAAGAGCATCCTAGCACAGACTATAGGATCTCCCAAGATATTTTCTATGCTACCTGTAGCAAAACCTTGAAAGAGAATCCTATCACAAACTATAGGATCTCCCAGGATATTTTCTATGCTACCTGCACAACCTGTCCACGACCAACCTATAGCAAAAACTTGAAATAGCATCTGAGCACAGACTATTAGATCTCTTTGGATCTTTTACATGCTATCTGTACAATCTATCCATAGAGTATCATCCTGATACTCATCACAGCATCATCCTGATGCATATCATCATCATATGATCATCCTGATCACCATCATAGTAGAAACTGAAGCATCATCTCGATGCTCATCACACAACACTTACATCCACAATCATGGGAAGGATCCTCCTACCATGCTTGGAATGGCTCCTGCAAATGTGTCTCATCACTTCTTCCTTGAAGTGTCTTCTATCTGAAGAAAACTAAGCCTCTCTCTGAAGTACTCAAACTTCACCCTGGCTAGTGGTTTGTTCATCACATCTACTATCTACTCATATATCGCAACATACTGGACCTTCACTGCTCCTCTCTGCACCATATCCCTGATATAGTGATATTTGATCTCGATGTTCTTCGACCTGTCATGGAACACTGGGTCCTCAGACAACTTCACACAACTCTGGTTGTCATAGAAGATACAGGTAGCATCCAATGGGAGATCAAATAACTCAAACAGTAGCTTCCTGAGCCATACTTCCTCACAACTATCCAAACAAGCTGCGACATACTCTACTTTGGCTATACTCAGTGCTATGCAGGATTGCTTCCTACTATACCAAGAGATCACACCTGATCCCATACTGAAGTAGTACCTTGAGGTGCTCTTTTTATCTACAGCACTGCCTGCCCAATATGAATCAACATAACCCTCCAGGTTAAACTTTTGTTTCGCATCATACTTGAGCCCATAATCAATCATACCCTTCAGGTACCTAAGAATATGCTTTACAGCAATCAGGTGAATGTGTTTAGGATCTGTCAGAAACTGGCTCAAGGTGTTCACCACAAAGCAAATATTTGGTCTCGTGTTCGTCAGGTACATCAAGGACCCAATCATCTAACGATACATCATGACATCAACCGACTCTGATGAAACATCACTCAATAGCTTCAGGTTCGATGCCATAGGTGTGGCCATGGCCTTGCATTCCATCATCCCAAACTACTTCAGGATCTCTACTACATACTTCCCTTGTCCAATGAAGATTCCATCTGCACTCTGCCATACCTCTATACCTAGAAAGTAATGCATCATGCCCAAGTCCTTCATCTCGAACTTGACAGCAAGATTTCTCTACGTGTCGGCAATCAATATATCCTCACCTGTCACAAACAGGTCATCCACATATAATAGGAGTATCACGGGATTTCCTTCCTCAACCTTATAGTAAAGGTTGGAATCTGCTTTACTCTTGGTAAATGCCAAACTTGATAGGAAGCTGTCAATCCTGCCATACCATGTCCTAGGAGCTTGCTTCAATCCATACAAGGATTTCTTCAATCTGCACACATATGACTCCCTGTCATGTGTCTCAAAACCAAGTGGCTACTCCACATACACTTCCTCTTCGACTACACCATTCAAGAAATCTGTCTTGACATCCATATGGTGTATCTTCCACTTCATCACTGAGCCAGGGAAAGTACTGTTCTGATGGAAGTGTATCTATCTACAAGAGAAAAAGTATCTTCATAATATATCCCCTCTTTTTGGGAGAAGCCACGAGCAACAAATCTTGCCTTGTATTTCTCTATGCTACTATTTGCAGCATGCTTGATCTTATAGATCCACTTGGAAGTCACAATAGACTTCCCATTTGGTCTTGGTACCACTTCCCAAACATCATTCTTCGTGATCGACTGGTATTCTTCGACCATGGCATCCTTCCATTCTTTCTTTTCCGCGGCTTCTTCATAACTAGAAGGTTCTTTGTTCATAATGTCACAGAGTAAGGCAACATAGCTAGTTTTTGATCTTGTATTTTTCCTTTCTCTGTGTTCTTCTTCTGGAATACCATACCTTTTTGCATATTGAATGAGCTCTCTATCCCATGCAGGTTTCCTTTTCTGAGAGTTCTTCTCACGGGGTGGATCTACAGGTTCTTGTGGATCTTCTATTTCACAATCCACTTATGGAGTTGCTTCATTCATGGTGGTGTCTTGTATTCTGGATACTCTTGGTTCTTCATTGTCTTCAACAGATGTCTTCCTTGAATTGATGTATGTTGAATATTCATCAAAAGTCACATCCCTACTGATGCCAATATTCTTGAATCCTGGAAAGTATATTATGTATGCCTTTGATCTTTCACTGTAATCGACAAATATACCTTTCTTTCCTGAAGGATCTAACTTTGTCCTCTTTTCTTTTGGTACATGTGTATATACTAGGCAACCAAATATCCTGAGATGGCTAACCTCTGGTTTCTTACCAAAGAATACTTCTTCTGGTGTCTTGTTGTCAAGTATCTTGTGAGGTGTTCTTTTTTGTATAGCTATCCTTCTTGCTTCTGCCCATAGGTGCATGGGTAGATCTTAGTCATGAAGCATTTTCCATCCTGCTTCCATGATTTTTCTATGCTTTCTTTCTACAACCCCATTCTGTTGTGGATTATAAGGAGTGGTCAACTCCCTCTTAATCCCTGAATCATTGAATAACTTCTTGAAGTTCCCTTAAGTGAATTCTCCGCCATTGTCGGATCTAAATATATTGATCTTCTTAACAGTGTGATTCTCTGTCAAGGCTTTGAATTACTTGAAATTATCAAACACTTGATCCTTATTCTTCAAGAAATAAACCCAAGTCTTCCTAGAGAAATCATCAATGAAGGAAAAATAATATACATACCCACTCAGAGAACTGGATGAAATTGGACCGCATACATCGGAGTGGATAATATCCAAGATTCCTTTTTCCTTTCTTTCACTGCTTGGAAATGCCTTCTTTGTGTTCTTTCCTTTTGCACATCCTTTGCAGATACCTTCATGTTTTGACTTGATTTCAGGAAGACCTTCTATTGATTTTCTTGCAATTGGTAGTGCTCTATAGTGCACATGTGTAAGCCTTATGTTCCAAAGTTCACTTGGATCCATGGATTCATGAACCATGGCATGTTCAGGTTGTCCCTTCAATTTGTACAATCCTCCCTCTTGCTCTCCAATCACTAATGCATCATCAATGGTCTTACCTTTAGGCCACATAAGTACTCGGCCATCCACAAATGCAACTCTCATCCCTTTTGCATCCAAATATGATATGGAGAGAAGATTCTTTTTAAGTCCAGGTACATATAGAACTTCTTGCATCTTTAAGGACTTCCCAGAGTCTAGTTTGTAGGAGGATTCACCACTTCCTTTTATAGGATATTGGTAGTCATCCCCAAGTTTTACCTTATGAGGTAACTCATGTTCAGATAGATCTATAAAGGATTCTTTAAACCCAGTCATATGTTTGGAAGCCCCACTATCAATAATCCAATCATCACATCCATGAGAAATAGTACCTATGAGAGCAGAGATCAAGACATATTTATCGTCACTTGAAGAGTCTTCACTTTCTTCTCTAGTATTCTTCTTGGGAGGTTCATTATCTTCGGCAGCATGAGCATGATATCTCTTCTTGTTATTCCTCTTCTTGTTTTTGTTGAAGATTTTTTTATTCTTGGGACATTCTGAGGAATAATGTCCTTTCTCATCACAAGTGAAGCATCGAACACCGAAGAGATATTTCTTCTTTTGATGGAAGTGATGGTGCTTCTTGTTATAAGATTTCTCCCTCTTGAACTTAATTCCCTTAGTATGTGTTGTGAGAGATTGGTCTTCACTTCCCATATTTTATTCTCGAGCCACAAGCCTAGCATCTTCTTGTGAACATTCCTCCCATAGTCTACTGAAAGAGATCAATTTCTTCCTAGCACAAATACCTTGGATGAGTGAGTCCCATGACCTAGGTAGGCCATTCAATGTGGGCATGAACATTTATCCATTCTCCACTACTTCATCCACTGCTTCAAGTTGTTCCTTGATTTGGGAGACCGTAGCAAAGTAGGATTGGATGGTCTCCCCATTCTGGATCTTGACACTCTTCAATTGGTTCCGCAGTGTCATTTTCTGGTTTATGTTCTTTCCTTCAAACAACTTGGTAAAGGATTCAAACATTTCCTCGGGTGTCTTTAGGGAAGACACATGTGGTATGAGATGGTCTTTAATAGAATCAGCAATTATTCTCTTGGCTTTGACAAAATTCTTTTTGTGTAAGGCCTTAGCATCATCTCCCTTTGGAACCGGAACCTCTTCACTTATATAGGCATCTAATTCATTTTCTTATAGGATTAACCAAATCCTATACTTCCATGGTCAAAATTTAATAGCCCCTTCAATATTGGTATGGTGAGACATCTTAAAGAGTACTTCAAATGGAAAATATATATGTAACACCCCGGTTTTGACCCCGTTTCATTAATTGTACATGATGTATATGTTGTAAATGATCATGGTGAGGAGCTAAAGGCCAAGGCCCCGCCATTGATCGGTTATGCTATGTTTTGGATTTAAATTTGTCACCGATGGTATATCGGGGCATGCAGCATATATTATGCTGGTCATCATGTAAATATGCACCTATAATTAATTAAATGAACCCGACCAGCTACGATTGCGGCAACTAAAATGAGAAAGGGGCATGATTTTAACAAGGATAAGGATGTGGGGGAATTGTCAACCTTGGACCAATGGGGGAAAATACCCATGTGTCTTCTTTCCTTGCCTTACCCAACCACTTTCATTGAAGAATTGCTGCTGGTGGTTGAGGCAGTTATTGTCTTTGGGAGTGGGGTGGTAGGACTGTCAGTCCTCACCCACACGCACACTCCACCTCGGTTGAATTCACTATGGCCAGGAAAAAAAACCACGAGGATCACTCACGCAGGGATTCCACTCTTTCCACAACGAGCTGAACACTCACACACTCCCCTTTCATGCACCTCTGGTTTTCTGTCATCCATGCACAAGCTAGGATTTGCTCGTCCTCGCACAAAGGCCATTGCCTGTCGATTATTCTCACGCACCGGCTGATTTAACCGTGTAGTTCTTCCTCTACGGACTCTGTGAACAACGCAGGCATATCTGGGTGCTGCGGTCTTCCTTCCCTATGAATGTTGCAGTCTTCCTTGTGATTAGGCCTGGTGCAAGCTTTCATCCATGCACAGACTGAGAGTATGTGTCTTACTTCCCCAGTGCGGCCAGTGTAAGTCCTTTCCACTTGCTCACTTGCCCAGGGTGGGCTGGTGTTGTCCCTCGTGTTGTGAATTTTCGTTGTTGTTCATTTAGAACTGTTGTAATCTGCTTGGGAGTGTTTTTCCCTTGTGTTGTGTTTGCTGTTATGCTGTGGGGGCTACTGTAGATTGTTGGGAGTCGTTTTGGCCACGAGAGGGCCAAGAATGACTCAGAAATCATTTCCCCCTGTTTAGCTGTAATTCTAAGTGACTGCATATGTGCAATGGTTGGTCTTTGGATGGTGTAAGGAGCAGGGATGGGGGCTTGGGTTGCTTGATAAACTTGGTGGCTGGAACCCACACAGACAGAGCTAGAGGGCTGGTCTTCTTCTCCATCACCCCTGAATAGCGCTGGAAGGGAATGCAGGGCCTGAGGGACTATGTAGCAGAGAAGGGACCGATTCCTTGTGTTGGGTGTGTTTGGGTGTTTTAGAGGTCAGGCTAGTTCTGGTGTAGGTGTTCTTGGCTCTGTAATGAGCTCACCAGCTTAGCATTGATCCTTTCCCAACTCCTTGATGGCCTGATAAACCCAACTTTGTTGGCTTGGCTATGTGTTTTGTATATCCTTGGCTATGTGTAATCCTGCTAGTTCCCTTATTCTTTGGAGAATCATGCCCATCTCGAGGGTGGCAGTGCTGCTGAGAGATTACGGAGCACGCTGGCCTATGGTTGGGTGGAACGTTGCAGCGACGTAGCTGGTTGCGGAATGAGTTCATCATAAGATAAGTGATCTTGTCCATTTTTACTTCTGCAACTGTATTTTCATTTAATGATCATGCTGAACATGCTTGTAATGAATGCATGTATGAATGTACGTTGAAATTCCGCTGTGTCTGATAAATAGTTGTAACTGTGTATGATGAACAATTGCATAAGTGCATGTTTTACTTCCATGCATTTTCTTTCAGCATTCCGTTTCAGCAATGTGGTGAATGCACATGTTCATGGGGCTCTTAGCCTGGATGGTTAACGCCATGGGTCGCTTCCTCTTCATCGGTCAGAGGCATGGGGACGTCACAATATATTTTTAGGTCTTACCACTTAAATGCTCAGAACTAGACGAGCAAACTAGTGTGGAAATTCCAAAATTTGACCTTCCATAATTTACTGTAATGTTTCTGGTGTAACTCGGAAATTTCAGATCCTCGGGGTCTGAAAATTCGTTCTATGGTATCCTTTCTTGTTATATTTCCAACCCCATAGTTTTGAGCTCAAATGGATTCTCCAGGAGAGATATATTCCAAGTTTTGTAACGTTACCTGTTTATGGGATAAAACATGATAGTGAACTTGTACGGAGTTCCACGTGTCCTTGGTTTAATTTATGCCTATAAAAATTGGATAGGTGAAACTAGAGTCCATTATCTCACTGACACTTTTTACATAATTTCATTTGTAGCTTCCTAGCCTGAGTTGTGACATTTTTCCCTAGGTCACCTGTTTATGACTGAGATCTGGAAGAGGCAGAAAACCTAACTTGTACGGATCATAAAACAAAAAATACAGTGAATCTGATTCTGTGCTTCGGACACAAAGTACAAGGTGATGTTAGCTTCGTCCTGTAGAATTTTCAGATCCTGAACCTTCGCAAAAATGGACTTATAGCGAAAATTCCAAGATGACTAGATTTTGCAATGTAAAACCCTTCTCTAGTCTAGGCTCCTCTTGCCTTGATGAACTGTGGAGAGAAAACACAAAATCAAGAAGCCCTAGATTATGCAGCTACACAATGTCTTCTTCTTAGGTCTTATTTGATACCATGTTAAATTTTTCGATAATTTCATTCCATATTATCAAGGATCACTTAGAGAATAACAAGCACAACATAACAATTACAAGAGACAAAGGACATAAAGCATTTCACCGGGGAAAACCAAGAAGGTGAAAAACCTTGCAACTTCCTCAAAGATAGAATAATCCCCAATACAAAATATCACAAGTATCAACCCACAAAGATAATTCTCTACAGCAGCTACTCCTCCTCCACTTGTGCGCACTCCTCTTTCTCACTTGTGTGAAGTGAGTGAATGAATATAATGAGAGACACAACCTCTCTATTTATACACTGACTTAACTTGTCTTTAACCCTAACTGGGTCAACCTCCTAAGTAGGTCTAATAACCATCCACATTTCATCTACTGGGTCGACCCCTTCTCGGTGGTCTAATAACCCATCAAGTATAAGTTGCGACACTTACAATAATACTTGTGATACTTATGACACTTACAATACAAATGTTGTGCAAGTACAATACATAGAAGAATATCTTCTGAAGTTACAAATACATCAACAAGTATATTGTATGAATTACCAGCATGGATCCACATTTGTACGGTTGTGGCTATGCTCAAATTTGCGTCTGTATGACATAGATATACATTGTATATCTGGTAGCTATGTCCAATTTTGAGTCCTCTATCACATGGATCTACATTGTATTCTAGTAGAAATGTTTGTTAATCTCTCTCATGAATCTGCCTTCTATTGGTCTATAGCCATTATGAAGACATATTTACTCATGAGTCAAAATTATTGATGTACTGCAGATTCCTAGTTGATGATCTCCGATCAAGTTGATTCTTGCCTCGAAGTGATAACTTGCTCTTTCAAAGATCTCACCTATCGTATCCCTATAGCCTCATGCTTTGGGGGGAATTATGTTACACCTAAATCTCATCATCATCATGTGATGAGATCCCAAACTTTAGTATTTTCGCTTAATCTCAAATTGTGAAGTGTAAATATTGGTCCAAACATCAAATCTACATATGAAAATCCAGCACCGCTTCTACCCTTTAGTCAAAAAGTGGTACCTCCTTCATCACTGCCTGTAATGTATTGGAAATAAGTGGTGGCACCGCCTTTGCCCTTTGATCAAGGTGATTTTCTGCCCTATCACCCCTCTATCTCAGTGAGGAAGAAGTGGTGCCCTTGGTAAAAAGTGAAAATAGAGGTTCTCATGAAGCTTCTCAAAAGAAGGCTTTGTGGCACCCTTATACCTACTCACTAGGGCCAGTTGAGCTCGAGATCCATCCTTTAGGGATCTCCTATCCACCTCACTCACCAATTTCTCAACCATCTCTATCCATCCCAAGCCTATAAAAGCAGGATCATACTCCATGGTTGAGGAGAGAGTAAAGTTATGTTGTTGCTTTGACATTCTGGCCTAAATCAGTAGAGTGAGCTTGAGGGAGCAAGTTGGAGCTATTGGGAACGAGATTTTGGATTTTTGAAGGAGCACATCGACACTTAAGGCATAGCTTGTAAACTTCTTCTATATTATTTAATGCAAAATCGGTTCCTTTCCCATAAAGGATATTGTGTTATTATCGTATATTTTATTGTTGAATTCATTAGTCATCAATATAGAATAGTGGATCATATTTTGGTTCTATTTGATCTTGTTTGTTGTTTTCTTGTGGTTATGCAGGTACATCCGTGTAGGATCATATTTACAAGAAACAACTATACTATTACATCAAAGGGACTTGATTCCATATCTCCAGCCATTCTAGGGAATGTCTTCCAATCTTGTCGTGTACCATTTGTTCTAGATCTGAACCATTCAGACTAGAGGAACAACTCCTATCCACAAGAGGTGCAAAATTCCTAGCTACAGCCATAAATTGTGCATCCTACATCCATAATAGGGTGCCTCACAAGAAACTTGATGGAATTACTCCTTTCGAAGCTTGGAGTGGAAAAAATCTCAATGTGTCTCATTTCAGGGTTTTTTGCTCAAGGGCATGGGCTAGAATTCTAGTAGACAAGATGAAGGATTTGGAACCCCAAAGTAAAGTGTGACTATTTTTTGGGTATTCTAAATATTCCAAAAGGTTTAATATGATAAACTTGAGTACTCAAAGAACCTTTATTGAAAGGGGTGTTCATTTTGAAGAAGAGACTATGCCAACAAAAGAAATTGGAGATTCCTCTTCACCACCTCCACCTTTGACTATAAGTAAAGAGGATGATAAGTTTTATGATTCTGATATGTATGGTAATTATTATTTAATTGCATATCCAAAAACACCCACAAGGCCAAAGTGGATAGCAAATACCATTCATGCAGTTGGGGAACTAGTTGGAAATCCTAGTGATCCTAGGAGGACTAGATCTCAATTCGAGAGTGTTGTTTCTATCAAGAACCCTTTCTTTGTTGAAAAGTGTTATATAATGATTGAATAATACCCAAAAACATATGAATAATCATTATAATATCTAATATTGAAAACATCAATGAAGGAGGAATATCATTCGATCCAGAAGAATGAGACATGGGAACTAGTCAAACTCAAACCAGGGAGAAAGCTAGTCAAGTGAAAATAGGTATTCAAGACAAATTTTGTTGTTGATGGATATCCTCTCAATTAGAAGGAAATTTTGGTGGCTGATGGATTCTCCTATTTCAAATTCATTGACTACAATGAGATCTTTTCACCGGTGGCAAAGATGGATTCCATAAGACTAGTTTTGGCCATTGCAACTTCCAAGCAGTGGGAGGTACATCACATGGATGTGAAGAGTGCCTCTCTAAATGGAGATATGAAAGAATAAATATGTATGCATCAGTCAAAAAATTTTGTTACTAATACATCTCTTGTGTGTAGGTTCTAGAAATCATTGTATGGGCTAAAACATGCTCCCAGAGCTTGGTATGCCAAGATTGATGGATTTTTGCTATCACTGAACTATTGTATATACAAGTCTGATGCAAATTTATATTTGAAGATAATTCATGGTTCTTTAATCATTATTGTATTTTTTATGGATTATCTTCTGATCACAGGAATTTCCAAGAAATAAATTACCTCTTTGAAGAGTGAAATGAACCATGCCTTCTCCGTGACTGATTTGGGATTGTTAATCCAATTTTTGGGGCTTGAAATTTCTTAATCAGATATTGGAATTAAGGTACATAAGTTCAAATATGGTTCACATATGTTGAAAAATTTCAACATGAAGGATTTATATCCAATAAAGACTCCTTTCCTTTCAGAATTTAAGCTTGAAGAAGGGCAGTCAACTCCATTGGTAAACAACACCCTGTATAGGCAACTAGTTGGGTGTCTTCTTTATTTGACTCATACTCGATATAATATTTTGTATGCAATGATCATGGCTTCTAGAAACATGGATCAGCCTCATGAAATCCATTGGAGGGAAGAAAAGTGAATCCTAAACTTTGTACAAGGAACGAGAACTCGTGGGATTGACTATGTTGCAAAATCTAACCTTGAGTTAGTTGGTTTTACTGACTCTTATTGAGCAGGTGATAGAAAATTAACTTTTGGATATGTTTTTATTCTTGTAGATGGACCAATCATATTTTAAATTAATAATCAAAGTGAAATTTCACATTCATCTACAGAGGCATAATGTAGAGGAGATGTGAATGCAACTACTCAATGTTTGTGGTTGCAAGGTATACTTGGATAGTTTGGGATCGATTCTAAGACTTTTAAAGTCATATATTGTGACAACCAAAGTACTATTTGAATCTAAAATGATCTAGTGCTGAGGGAGTGAACCAAACACATATATATACATATGCACTATATCAGAGGACTTGTGCATGATGGGGTCATTGCTCTGCATTATTGTGCATCATATGAGAAAGTTGCAGACATCTTCACCAAGGTGTTTTCTGTGAAGACCTTCGGAAATATCAAATAACTATTGGGGATATTTTATTTTGTGGTGAATACTGATGTAAGACAATATCTCTTACAATTTTGTTCATGTCCATGTTTAAGGGAGGATTTTCCCCTTTGTGGTTTTGTCTCTTTCCTTGTTTTGTATGGACAAGTAGTATGTAAAGGGGGACTATGACTTATTTCTAGGCCCTATATCTCTGATATTTTTTTATATTTTACATAATTCATGCTTAATATGGGTTTTTGGAATAATCAAAACCCATTCCCATACTTAAGATATAAAATATAATCTTTTTTATTAAATTCCTAGGTCCTACACTAGCTAGTTGGAATCCACTTGCATTTTTGCAGTCAAGCTTTCCAAAAATGACTCGAGGAGCACTTTGGAAATATTCTAGATAATATTTTTACAACCCATTAGACTTTCCAGTTTATAAAGTGCGCATTCCTTCCTATGCTTAGTTTCCTACTTTTTCAGCAGTTTTAAGGCAAAAGGTAAAGCTAATTTTAAGGTAAAGTGCCTTATTGTTGTGTTGAGGCCTGGAAAATCTCAGGCGAAAACAGTAAGGGATTCTCCCCAATCAACGTTCACAACTATCCCGTTGACTGTTTGGTATAGGGAATCCATCCGGTTTGCATTCTGGCTACCGTAGGTCAAAGTAACAAAACAAAGGTTTCAGCGGTTGCGGCCCGATCCACCAAGTTTTTTGTATTTTTGACTTAATGTATGAGATGCATATACCTAATTAACCATGCAGGGTGATGAGGATGCAGGGAGCAGTCACAATGTGATGCACAGGTTCTTACCTCACGTCTTAAGGCTCACATGCATCTATATCACATATGTAGTAATGAAATGAACTACCTATCTACCTAACTATCTGTCTATCTATCTATCCCCGGGGAGCAAACTGAAATTTAATTATGAGTAATGTAAAGTGTGCATGAAACATAGAGAGAAAACACAGTTAGATGATATCTCTTCCCACAATGCATGAACAATTAAAGATATTTCCACAACCAGATAGCCGATTGTTTATGAACGACATTCATTACTCATGGTAGAAATCTTCATAAAATAAACCGGAGAACATTCATACAGGAACGTAGGTTCAAAGAGTTAGAATGGTCTCACAGTTCATGGATACAAAGTTGAAAATGAAATAGCTCCTCTTCAACAAATCCATAGCACAACATTTGAATATTCCACCAAGCTTTCTCCAACAGGCAAGCTGTAATTATCTATTGCAAAAGGAAATAGTTCTTCTTACAATATGTCTTCACCAATCTAACTAGGAAAAAGTCCTTTTCCCTTCTAAGATTTATATCTTTATACAAAAGGGTGAGACTGTTGGGCTACCCAAAGTGACCTTTGGGCTTCCCAACCCCTCGTTTCCCAACATTCTGCTTTTCTTAAATGTTTTATATAAAATAATTACAAATTACAATAATGACTGATCCTTCATGAGGAGGATCCCACTTGAGCATCTAGAATCTTCTTCCATGACGTAGCATCAGAGGCAATGCCTTCAAATGCGCAGGGTTCCAAAAATTGAATGTTGATTTCAAACTTTTCGGCCTGGTTCTTTATGGCTTCCACCCTGGCTGCGCTTAATCGAAGCTGGTCTTCCAGGATTTGCACACTAACTGCTGAATGGCCTACTTCGCTTCTCAGAATCTGGTCATCAATGGCCTTAATGTGCTGCATTCTTGCTTCTTCATCCTGATGTCTTTTCTGCAACATCTCCATAAATGAATCGTGGTCTGGGAAATCATCCAGCCTCTTCTTGGCCTCTACCTGGCATCAGTTG
>LPNX010603847.1:1017862-1029797 GCA_001517045.1 Pseudotsuga menziesii | reverse complement strand
TTCTGAAAAACTCGGTGCATAATCCCTTTGTCTTTTTAACTGCCTTCTTGAAATATTCAGCGGTGTTGATGGAAAACTCCACTAGGTTATAGTCCCGCTTGAGGGCTTGTTTATCTTTTGATGGAAGCTCTGCTAGAGTTTCTTCATTTTTTTCTAGCCTCGCCATTCTTGCAGTCAGGACCTCGAGGACATCCTGAGATCTGTCCACAAAGTAAGATGTAGTTTCCAAGATCTCTTCCAATCGTCCATCGATCTGCAGCACTCTACATCTTTCTTCTTCAACAGCAGTCTGTAGCTGCAGCATCTTGGCCTTTTGGGCCAAGACATGCTCTTTGAATGGCTGGAGGTTTACCTGCTGTTCTCTTGCTTCCTCCAGAGCGGTTGTTAGCGAGGAAATCTGTTCCTGGTGTTCCTTCTTCAGTTCTTGGGTGTGCAGATCATTTGCCTCCAAGAGGATCTTTTGCTGCTTTTCTAGCTCCTCCACATTTGCCAGCAGCTGTTCCTTTTCAGTTCTTAACCCTTCGTATTCTTTCTATGCTCTCTCTATAGATTCCTATGTCATTTCTAGCACTTGTATTTCTCCTTGGAGGGCCTGTACTTCAGCTCTTGAGGACTTCATTTCCCTTTGCATATCTTCATATTTCCTCTTGAGCCTGTTTCTTTCTTCCTTCTCTTTCCTCAATGTATCTTTCAACTGAGCAAAGGATTTCTTGGACTACTCCAAGTCAGTTATTACCTTGTCCATGTTATCTTATGAGGCATGGAGGAGTGCAGTCCCAGCTCTCAGGGTGAGCCTTGGATCTTGGTCTGTTCCTAACATAACAGACGTATCCGTTATCATTTTACCAGTTAGACCTTCCGCCTCAACTTTCCTCTCTGTTCTCTTTATTATTCTCTTTGTTTCCCTATCATAATATACGGTGTTGAAATCAGGGATTTCTTCCCCTCTTTTCTGAACAAAAGGAACCAGCTTGAGAGTGGGGACCATGGGAGTGCTGGCAGTAGGTACTTGTGGGTCCTGAACCTCGGGATTCTAAACATCTTGGGTCTGCCCTCCAGCTATGTCAGAAGTTAACTGTTCTGTCTCAGTCTGTGTCAGCTTCAATCTTTCTGCCTCCTGCTTTTGTATCTCCTCATCGAGCTTTCTCTTCACTTCTTCAGCTGCTTTTCTAGCTGCTTCATCTACCTCTTTAGTTGCTTCCTGGGCTCTCTCAGCTGCTTCTTCAGCTGCTTTTCTTTTCCCTTCTTCTTCAGTATGCATCCATTCTACTGCTTCTTTTGCTAACCTCTGAGCTTCTTCATTTCTCCTTTTGGATTCTTCCTCAGCCTTAGCATGTTCATCCCCTTTTCCGCCTTTGGTGGTGATCTTCTTTGTGAATCTCCTCTTCAGTGCTATCATGTTCGGGGCATTTCGGAAGACAGATTCATCCCTATCAAAATGGTGGGTATACTCAAAATGCACCTTGTTTTCCTTACAATGCTCTGCAACTTTACCATGGGAGTCATTTCTGTGGTAGGGCATCTCGCCAAAGTGGAACTTCTCCAGCTCCTCTACGAATTCACCAGCTTGTTTCACCTTAGTGAACCTGTAGCTTCCTAGTCTGAAGGGCAATGGAGGATAGGCAGTCTTCTTATGCTTGAACAGGAAGCTACCTATTCCATCCAAGAACACTTGTCTGACTGCCTCCTTATGGACAATGTAATCAGTTGCATATTTTTGCAGTAGGGAAGGTGCTCTCGAGCCTCCAAACATCCTGAAGTACATGCCATGTTCGGTTAAATAGTAGTCTGCATAATCTTGTATCACTTGCATGGACTCCTCTGACATACAATCACACTCTTTCCGGAAAATGAGTGTGTATAGTGGCATAATGAAGTGCTCACAAACTTCTCTGTAATGGTTGTGGTACTGGTGTGCCCACAATGGTCTATAAGGAGCATAGACAGGCATTCTTTCCCTGTCCCAGATGCACCTGATACCAGGGAAAGGCTGGTTGCATAGTATACAGTCTATGAGTATTGAGCTCATATAAAATTCAGACCTTTTCTGGGACTCTCATTCCAAGGTTGAGGCCAAGCAAGAAGAAAGACTGCTTGATACAAGGCTGGCCCAATTGAAGACTGTCCCTTGGGTTTCCACATGAAAAATGATGGGTATCCACTCTAGCTTGAAGAATCTGCCATGGGCTCTCCCAAAAACCCTATTAAGCATCAGAGCTATAAATCTGTAGGGAGCCCTCAAGCTCGCTGTATCATACTCGCCCGTGGGTCTGTATCGGTAATGCTTTCCCTGCAACAGCATTCTCTTAAGAGTCTCTACCAAGTCCATTCTAATGCTATTTAGCCAATCATCGGATAAGAATACTTGGGCTTCTAGCAGGTGATAAGCCAACGCCACATATCCAGGGCTAAATGCAGCATAGCCTTGTCTCTCAACATTTTCTAGAATCATGGTGGTTACATCTGCCCGAGGCAGAATCCAGCCAATTACCTCAGAGCATGGGAACAACTCTGGCCTGGTGGCGACCTTCATAAGGGAAGATATTTCAATGTTTGCATATATGGACTCTTCTTTTAAACCCGTCTCGGGAACTTCTCTTTGGGTGATCAGTCTATAGATTCCCCCCCACTGGTATTCAGGTTCCAAGCCAGAAATGCATTTATTGTCTTCATATACGTATTCTGTCTTGGTGACCACTTCTACTTCTGGCTCTTCTTCGACCACAGGGGCCTTCTTCTTTTGTCTCTTTGACATTGTGATTTCTTCCTGCCATAAAATTGTAATATTAAGCCCCTTTGACTGAGTGGAAAACCTGTATACATCACTGTGCAATGTGCCCTTTCTCCTATGTTTAATATGATAGCAATCAGATAATGAAACAAATGTATGCATGTATAGCCTAAAATGTCCTAACTAATCAGAACTGTTCCAACCAAAGTGTAGCATTCAATGACCTTGTCTATATCTATCATGATGCAAAATAAGTCATAGATAGTAAAAAATTAGCAATCTACTACTGCTATATGATACTGAACAATTCTATCAACCACATTCAAGACGGAGAGGAAATCTACATCAATAGGCCACCAATTTCGGCTTGCTGCGCACGCCATTATTGTTTCGCTGCATAGGGTAAACAAGGGAAAGGTATACAAGACTTTAACCGTGCTTTGACAAAACCGCCCACTCGGCTTACGGCCAACAGACCAAAAGCAACGATGTATTCCCTTAAGTCGGCTAGGAAAATGATGTGCGGAACCATGTAGATGGAAACGGCTAGGGCTTAAATGACGCAGGGAACCCAAAACGGAACAAACAGTCCCAAATCCATAATGAAGGACCACGGTGAACCGCGCTCTACCAGACATCATCCTACCAGGGTGGTTTGGTGCAGACAGCGCAATGGCCGCCTGCACCAAACCCCCTAATCCGCTATGCGCAGGGCGGTTTAACAACGGAGCTATGGAAAACTACTCTACAGGCCACACTGCCTGCTCACTAACAGTAATACCACAAAACCCCCATATATAAATAGGCATAGAAAATAACGGGACGAAGGAAACGGCCGCACTTAACACCCTAACCGCAGCAAACCATCAATCAACTATCTAAATGGAAACGGGAAAAGGCCAATGAGCCTACCTGGCAATGCAATGTGATCAATCGGGAAGATGAGCGGTCAAACATCCACAGTCGAGACACCTGGACGTGGGTACCAGCAACGGGATCCTTCGCAGCTCGTGAGAACGACACGCACGACAATGACAGTGCTCGACGGTTGAAAAAATAACCTTCGAACCCCATATATATATACATGAACAAACTCTTGCGGCGGGAAAAGTTAAAATCGGACGTTGGACCACTTTGTATCGGCAGTCAAAAGTAAATTTCGATCTGCAACGACGAAAGTCCAAAGCGCGAAGTCATCCGCGACGACACATATGGTGAGGAAAACATCGGACGGTGGAGAGCTTCTGAAACGGAGGCTGAAATCAATCGTCCTTCCACAATGGCGGATGGCCAAAGTGTAGATCCAGCCGCAGAGACGTGCATGGCAGAAAACTTTAGAAGATCAGACGTCGTAGGGCTTCTGAATCGGAGGCTGAAAGCTTAATTTGCTCAGCAATGGCAGAAGGCTGAACCAAAAATCCTTTCGCAATGGCGGGGATGATCGGGCGTAAAAGTATAAGTCGAAAAACGCTATTGACATATCGGCAATATTGGCACTTTCCTCATCCGCAACGGCGGAAACGCAAAGCCTCCCACCATCCGCAACGAGACTTAAGCCGGAAGCAACAACACTTAATGCTCGGAAATTTTAGAGTTTTGGTAGCCGCAACGGCAGAAACGAAAAACTTCAGGAAAGCGACTAAAATTTGACGCGTCGGCTGGTGGCTCGCTTTACATATCGAGCGTTACACCTCTTTGGGAGCCGCAACGGCGGAATAATAATCGGAAAAACTTCCGATGCAAAACCACAAAGCATCCGACGTGAAAACAAAGAAATCGGAAAAATTAATCGAAGTCAAACCCAAAATCTATCCGCAATGGCGGAAGCAGAAGTGACAATGGTTCCGATGCAAAACCAAAAACCCAGCCGATTTCACCACCCTAATCGAGAGCAAAGTCGAAGTTAAAACTAAAAATCCATCCGCAACGACGGGGAAATAAATGACAAGTCTTTCCGATCTAAACCCAAAAATCAGCCGATGTGAAAGACCGAAGGATCGAAAGACGAAAATGTATTTCCTTCTGCAACGGCGGAAGACCAAAATGAAGATTCACCCGCAACAGCGGAAGATCAAAACAAAATACCTTCCGATTCAAGCATGCTTCAAACGCAATTAAAGGCAAATGATGAAGGTTTGATCCATCATTGAAATTCTTAATCATTTTAGAAAATTGAAAAACAGTTGTAGATCAATCTAAGCATAAGCAAGTCTTTCTGAAACGTTCTCAAACCAAATCCAAGAAGACAATCAAACTAATTCAAGCAAAAGGAGGGTCCTAAAAAATTTTGGAATTTTGGGAAAATTGTCGCAGCTGCAACATGTTGTCACAACTTACCCTCCTTATTTTCCTCACCTAAAAGCATGATTTATTCCACTTTCCTTCACTTATCAGCTGTAACAACTCATTCATCCAATTCGTGACCCTAGTGACATATTAGGAAAGTGGTTTCATGCACCTATGGGGGATTTTGACTAGTTTAGTAAGCCTTCTTTTGTACAGATTCGAATGGAATATTTGTGCTTTCAAATCCTTGATGTATCTACATTTTTTACCAGCCTATATCTATATAAGGTTGGCTGGTGTAAACTAATACAACAACAGTTTATGTTATTCAACATATTTAGTATTCTTTATTTAGTGTATCTTGCATATTTTTCAAACAATTTTATGAGTTCAATTGATCTAAGATTGAGCTTAATTTCTATAAATATTTCAAAGAGAATTCAAAACTTTGACATTGAAATCATTCTTTCTCAACACCCTCATTGACAATGGATTTCACACTGACTCCATTTTTATGAGACAGCTATGAAAGCTCAAGGTAAGTGATATTAGGTTATGATGGGATTTAAAAACTTATATATGTGGCTTCTTAATATTTTTTTTTTGAGTACTTTTTACAAGCACTTCACATACATCCTCCTCCAATACGTTGTCTAGTTTCAAAACTAGGAAAAAGTAGTAAACTAGTCTTTCTTGGTTTGGTTCCAAACACCATCGAACCTTTCCAAATTTATTATGGAATGACCCTATGGGATTTAAAAAATACTAATATACCTAATACACTCAATTTTTGAATCATAAAACTCATATTGACATGTTATTCAAGTTTGCACAATTTTGGCCAATTTTGAGCTTTGGACTAGTGAAACCCAATATCATCCAAATGCACCCAAATGAATTCAAATTCTATATCAAAGGGATTGAGGGATATTTTCACATCCTAATTCATATTATCAATTTTCATGCACTTTCAATATACATCTTCAACTTGATTTTGACCCTAGGGAAACAAGGACAAAAACACTAGGAAAATTGATGTTAAAACCCCCATTGGTAGATGACACATTTGGCTCTGCAAATGCAATACGAACCTCCCAAATTTCAAAATAGTGACTTTTATTGGTTATGGGACATCAATTTTCACCAAAATACAAGAGTTTACATGTCCTCCAACTTTCTATTGCTCCTACAAATCAGTATGTTTGAAACAAGGTTATTACATTGATGGAATTAAGCAAAACACAATGAAACTTTCTATGAAACTTTGAGAAAATTCCCCAAGGTTATGCATAAAATTTATGGCCAAATTTAATTATATAAATGGCTTCTCAAACAGATGAAAAATAACTTAGATATACTTATACAAATCTGAAACAAATCCACTTCAATATCGAGTACCAGATACATAGGTAAATGGATTTATTACATAAAAAATTCATCATTTTACAAATAACACTCCTTAGTATTTGAGATTTATTTCACATTTTAAGAAATATACAAATCCATACATCATCTACAACATCAATGGCATCCAATATACTCCTTAAAAAATACCACACACCTCCAAGTGCGCCACCAACATGAGACATTGAGAATAAAGAGGAGAAGATGAGATAGAAGGAATGAATAGGAATGGAAGAAGATATCTAATTGTGGGAGGAATTAAACCTAAAAACAAACACCTTCATTTAGCTCCAATGAGAGGTCTGAGTTTCCTATAAATTAACCAACTTGAATAGGGATCTTACACCTTCGAAATTGGTTCACAAGCAGGGAGAGTAAACACCCACGGTGCAATGGACAAGCAAACCTCTCCAAAAATTCCAAAGGAGAAATAACAAATGACCAAAATATGCCCCATTTCGAATTCCTCCTCTTTTAATAACTTCCTTGTCCATATTTCCCTCCAATAAACTCGAATTATCTTCTCATTGGTTCATTAAATTGAATTAGTATTAATCTAGCTCATTGCATTAACCCAAGTGACACTTGTCTTGAATTTTCTTGCTCTCCCTTCATGAAATTTGACTTGTAACCTTTCATGAAGCTTATTCTGGCCCCACACACACCTCATGCACCCTCTTGGGTATATTTGTATCTCTTACATACATGTCATATATTCCATAGAATATGTCATAGTTGTAAGAGAATCTATCATAAGTGTCATAAGGTGTCATAGAGTTATCATAACTGTCATAATGATTGTCATAGTTGTCATAGAATATTTTCATTGCATAAATTTAGCCTATGACTCATCATACACCACCTTGGAAGTAACTCTTTCCTCCAAATTCCAATTTGAGGATGATTCCATGTGTAAATGGGGAATATCCTCTCATGTGTACCCCACACATCCACTTATGCGTCCCCATGGCCAACTAGGACCCATTTCCACTTCATTTTGGAACATTTAATGTTATTCCATCATTTATTGACCCATTTTCCACCTTCCACAAATATGAGCCCGAATTTAAATGTGAAACTATAGGACTTTGGGTTAAATACCAATGTAGATCCAAATCCTAGGCTCTATCAAGCGTCGAGAGGGATCAAACTCTCTAGGTATTAATACACCATTACAACCAATCAATGTAGCTACTAATTTATGCATTGCTATTAATACACCATATACTTAAGCCTATGCAAAGAAAAAACTCAGTGTGCATGTTAATGAAATGCTAATGAAATTCTATTACTGAAATTCAATATATTTTCAATTATGACACTTTTCAATTTAACTATATTTGCAATTATAATTATTTTTTTTACTTAAAACATATTTGGAAAAAATGTGATTTAAAAACTCTTTTACTATTTAAATTATTTAAACATTATAGATATTAAAACATTATAATTATTAAAACATTAAATTTCTTAAGACATTATAATATTATACTACTCCATAAATAAACTATATTTTCAATTATATTTTAAAAACCTTATTTTTTAAAAACATTTTTACTATTCAAATTATTAAAACATTATAACTATTAAAACATTATAATTATTAAAACATTATAATATTATATTATTCCATAAATTAACTATATTTTCAATTATATCTTAAAAACCTTATTTAAAATATAATTGAAAAAAAACCTTGTGCAAGGCCCTCCTAAACCATATACAATAAAACCATGGGTTGTTTAGGAGGCTTTGCACATGGTTTTAAAACAATTTGCAAGGCCTTCCTAAACCATGTACAATAAAACTATGGGTTGTTTAGGATGCCTTGCACATGGGTTTAAAACCATTTGCAAGGCCCTACTAAACCATGTACAATAAAACCATGGGTTGTTTAGGAGCCTTGCACATGGTTTCAACATTTTTTTCTCACAATTAATTAATTAATTTATTATTATTTTGTTAGCTAGGAACATTACAACATATCCCCCATATTGGGTTGTTTGTCTAGCAGACATTGTTTTTGGAGGATAATTAAAATTATTATTTATTAATATTAATTTTAATTTTGTGTAGGCCTACATGTTGGGTATAAAATTTATTATTATTTTATTAGAGCGTCATGTACAAACATGACAACATCTCTCCCATACTAGGCAGGAGAGCACCTCTCGCTGCAATAAATAGTTTTATTTTTCCACACAACCCTTAGGAATTGGATAGGCCAACTTAATTGTTTATTTCAAAAATATTTAATTCGGGACATGACAAGATTAGAATTTAGCATTAAAGGTGTCGCAACACAATTTACCATATAGTCCAAGTAGGATAGATATGGTTACGTATCCATGGGAATGGAATCCAAGTGCGGTGGAATGTCAAGAGACGCCATGAAATATCCTCAAAATAAGGTGGAAAGTCCACAATGCAACCTCCAAAACAGCATTGATTCTAAGCATGTGTAAACCATGTTCTAACCCCTTAAATGTTTCTAAAAAGTTGTGTGCTAGTTATATTGTGGTCTCAATATACTCCAAGTAAAATGAGGAACGTGAAGAGCCACCAACAAACCCTCAAGATCCTACAAATAAGGATCTATGTCCACATAAGTAGGATGTCAACATAAGGTGATGGTTCCTCTTCCAAATCGAAGTCAACAAGTTTCCTTAATCATGGCACCACTCCACATGTGAATGCATTCTTTATACTTTAAGGTGGATCTTCAAACTTCTTTACCACAAAGGTATACATCTATAAACATCCACAACACTCTTCTTTGAAATGCATGCATTCCTTTTCATCAACTTTGGGTGTACCTCTAGGATCTAACAATGATGTTTGCAGGCACATAAGATATACATTAACTCTTTCTATATATTGAGTGATGTGTCATAATGGGGACTCTTTTCTATAACAATGTCCATGCACATGACATAATAAGGAACAAGTCCTAATCACAAAAATATGCTGATAAATACTCTCATACTAGCATTGTGAGGAGATTACATTTTAGTGATGATAGTGTTGTGTTTAGAAAGCTACAATATGGTTCAAAAACTACTGCCCGTTATGTCCTCCTAAAATTTTGAAAACTTTTCCATAAAAAGGCCCTAAAAAGACCGCACTAAATTTGTTAATTTACAATGCTATGAACCATACCTGAAAGAGGAAAAATCCAAAGTCTGTAGCTTTATCAACTATTTGCCTCTAGCTTATAAGGACAAGATTGAGTTTCACATGCCTAAAACAATGGATGATTCCATTAGAAAATACAAATTGTGCTTTTTGCAATTCAAACAATGATATCACCTAAATAAAACATTGAAAAATAATAAGAGAGAAAAACAAGAACAAAGGAAAAAAGGGTACAAACCTTCACCATTTAGAAAAGGGGCAAAAAATTATTTAGATAATAATTAAAACTAGTTTAAGAGCCCTCAATATCTTGATGCAAGTGGTAAAGTTAAAATTATAGGGCCTATTAGTATTAGGTTTAATGACATAGTAAAGTGTTGGGGTTGTAATGGGCCTCATGTGTACCATAACTGTCCACACAAAAATGATAAGAAAGGACCGCATGTGAATAATATGCAAGAATATTCTAGCACAAACAACGTAGCAAGGAACATACCTCAAATCAGTTCTTCCTTGGAGGACTGTTAGACAGATAATCAATCTACCATGCTAGAGGTTGAAGGTAAGATTTTGAATACTACTATTTCTATTCTTATTGATTCTGGGGATAGTTTTAAGCTATATTGCTCCACAAATAATTGAAAAGTGTAAGTTGCACAAAGATAAACAAAAGAAACCATGGTTGGTTCAACTAGGTACTGGAACAAGAAGGAATATTACAAAGTTAGTAAAACAATGTATCTTTTCAATGAACAACATGATTACGTAAGAAAACTTAAATGTCTTACCCTTAGATTCTTATGATATCTTGAATGGTATGGACTGGTTGGAAGCTCATTGAGATATTATAAACTGCTTAGATAAAACATTTACATGTATAGATGAAAAATGGAACAAATAATATGTAAAGGGTATATATAAGACAGATCTCAGTAGTACAACTTAAGAAGTGTGCTAGAAAAGGATTCCAATTAAATGTTGGGAACGACATTAATAAATTAGTATTAGAGGATATTCATGTATTAAAAGTATTCCATGATCGTTTTCCTGAATAAATTCAAGGCTTACCTTCTAGGAGAGACTTGTAATTTACCATTGATCTAATGTTGGGGTTGGCATCGGTATCCAAAGAATCTTATCGTATGAGCATTCCCAAACTTATAGAGTTAAGAATGTAGTTGGAAGAAATGATTGATAAGAAATGCATTCGACCAAGTGTGTCACCATGAGGTGCAACTGTCTTATTTGTCAAGAAAAAGGACGGTACTTTTTGCCTGTGCATTGATTATCGATAGTTGAACAAAATGACTACACCCCTTACCTAGAATTGACGATGTATTTGATCAAGTGAGAGGAGTTAAGATATTTTCCAAAATTGATCTTAGATTTGGATACCATCAAGTTCGGTTAAAATATGAAGATATACATAATACCACATTTAGGACAATGTGTGGTCACTATGAGTTTGTAGTCCTTCCTTTTGGATTGACTAATTCCCCTGCTACGTTTATGTGCCTAATGAAAAGTGTACTTATTAAGGGTTTGGATAAGTTTGTGCTCATATTTATTGATGACATCTTGATTTATTCTAAGGACAAAAAGGAGCATGAAGAAGATTTAATATTGGTATTGCAAACATTGCATGAACATCAATTGTATGCTAAACTCAGTAAGTGTGAGTTATTTAAGAAAGAAATACAATATGTAGGCCATATTATTTCAGACAAGATATAATTGTCAATCCTGCAAAGATTAAGGCTTTTCTAGAATGTACTGTACCAAGATATGTCCATGATATAAGATCTTTGATGGATATTACTAGTTATTACATAAGGTTTATCGAAGGATTTTCAAGAGTATCCAATCCTATTACTTCCTTGCAAAAGAAGGGTGTTAAACTTATATGGAGCCAACAATGTCAAGACAACTTTGACAAGATAAGACACTTGCTGACCACTGCTCATGTACTAAATATATATGATCCATACAAAGACTTAGTGGTTTGCATTGACACAAGCAAAGAGAGAGTAGGAGGTGTACTAAATCAAGAGGGTCATGTCATCTGTTATGAGTCTCATAAGTTAAAATATTATGAAAAAAATTATGCCCCACATGATCTATAATTACTAGCTATTATTCATGTGTTGAAAATTTGGAAACATTATCTTTTAGGGAAGAAATTTCTATTGATAATAGATAACTATGGGTTGAAATATTTATTTGATCAAAAGACACTTAATGTGTGACAATCTAGACAGATTTCCTTATTAAGTGAATATGATTTTGATATAAAGTATATTAAAGGTAAATGCAATTATAATGATAATCTATGAATTTGACATGAAAAATATGATTAAAAACAACCTCAAAAGAAGATTT
>LPNX010603847.1:985683-1017378 GCA_001517045.1 Pseudotsuga menziesii | reverse complement strand
TATATATATATATATATATATAGAGAGAGAGAGAGAGAGAGAGAGAGAGAGAGATTGTACAATTAAATTGTCTTGTTTAGATTCTCTTCAAATATTCTACACATATCCCAAAATAATCATTCCAAAAATATCATCAAAGTCAATTTCACATGAACACATGAAGTGTCACCATTGGCACGGCATCCAAAAACACTGCATTATGCAAATCACTGGCAATAATGCGCTCAATGTAATCCCTATTCCACATTATTTGTAAATTGTGGTCAATATGAAGGGGCAAGGAAGAAAAAAAAATTTGGATTTGTCATATGAACATGTTACTGACTATCCATGTCTATTTTTAATATATATCCACCATACATACACCCAACACAAATTGATACACATCAAATCCTTACTAATCCCCATTGCTTTTCATTTTTGCATTTTATTCTTTTAAAAAACATGGTTGTTGTTAATGCTTAAATATTGCATACATGCAACTTTTAGGCTAATATTGCAGAAAGACATCATCAAAATATGGAATGTATCTCACTGAAGACATCCTAATCAGATCCAAAACACAATCTGAGCCTTAGAGTGCTAAATATAGTCAAAATGGAAAAACGTGAGATTAAAAGAACTGGAAACTTGTGGTATTAGCATGACTTATATGTATAGTCACCCATGCAGGATTTCTCCTGAAACCTACGTGATTGTAAAAGTGACGGGACCACTTTTTTTTATGATGCATTGAAGGCCAATAATGACTCTCTTGGATCCAAAATTTGAACAAATATTCCTCACATGTTAGGGAGCATTGAATAACACCTATCATATACTTGGGAAACCATTTCAAATACTGGAGTGTTCACATTTGGATCTAGATGTTTCTTGGCCTTCATTTTTCCTATAAAAGGATGTCATGGGCATGCATTCCATAGGAATAAATCATAGCACAATTGTGCTATTGGAATCACATTGAGAGATTCTCTTTCAATCTCATTCCTCCCTCATATTGGCATACACAAAGCTCCCTTTCTTTCTTCCCCTAAGAGGAAACTGTTTCTCCATTGTTCTATCCAATTAATATTGCAATTGTGTTGACAGAAAGGACCTCCCTATGGGGGATAGTTTGATTCCCTTGAAGCTTTCACCTCCTAAGTGACACTATTGTATTTAATCGGACCACTGTGAAAAACAATTAGGGTTAACACACTCTTGTTCCATCTTGTTTGGTTTATCTGTTACCCCATCTTTTTATTTCAAATTATTTCTTGTTATTTTATTTTTGGTTTGTTCTAGTCAATGTTTTTCTTGTCCATTTGGGATTTTAGTTATTGAATTCTCAAACACAACACTGGTTCATTGTTGCAACCTCAAGGATGCACTCATTGTGGGAAGGTTGTCCATCCTTGTGGCTATTTTTCCCACAACAATGTTTATGGCAAATCCACTCTTATTTTTGTTCATTAAATGTTATATAGGTTGTATTTTGATGGATAAATTATTTAGGTTGTTTTTTGGTGTAGTATCTCAGTATCCAACCTCTCAACAACCATTATTTTGTGGACCTATGTCTAAGATAATTTTTTATCAGTAGCACGGTTCATGGAATCTCATATGTGATATATCGCATGGAAATTGAATGGATGGATGTGCTACTCATGCAATTTAATTGTATTGTAACACACACGGTAAATACACGTGACTTTATCTTTACTGTACTCGTGCTATTCACGTGATCGTGGCTCTAACACCTATGAAACTGCGTATTTTAATGAGTGCCTAATGAACCATAAAATATATCTCACCTGCTATATAATTTTCTATAATAATTAAATAACTTAGTTCAAGATAAGTAGGAAATAAGTAGTTTCTTGAAATCTCTAGGCTAAAATATTTTGAGGCTTTCAATGGGCCTCTTAGTACTCACTCGTGATTGAATGATTATGCTTTCCATCTCATTGAAATGGTTAGTCTAGGAAATTAGAATTGACTATATTTAGTTGTAAATATTTTGCTTCTTGCTTATTTATTTGTTTTTATGCAAGATAGTTTAGTTTACTTTCGTCACACAAGCAAAGGACCAAAAGACTCCTTTACCCAATGTATTCTATTTTCCTTGCACTTCTAGTAATATTGGAAAATTAAAAAAGGGTAATAGGTTTGAAATACCTCCTTTGCACACTTTTACTTCATTTAAAGCATATTTGAGAAAATATTATTTGCTTAATAGATGAAATAGTGTAGATTCCCATGTATATTTACTTTATGAACTTTTAGTTAGTTGCAAATTTCAATTCCATTTTTTTTCCAAACACATGTGTGATTTCCACTTAAGCACATACTAAGCGACATAAAGATTCTTCTATATCTAGTATCCTCTCCATATCACACTCTTTGTGATCTGTATGGATCAGAATGATATGAAATTTTGTAATACCTGTCTCACACTCAATCAAATTTAGACCTTTTAAAAGCAACATTTCACTTGTAAATATCCAACCAAGTAAAATCCTCCACAGGAGGTCACATAATAATATTTAGTTAGATAGGATTGATTGGGATAGGCATCAAATGATTCCCACCAATAGTTTTAAATTAATTTGAGAGATAACAAAATTGACTTGTAAGGTACTTTCAATATTGCTATTAGAAAGTGTCAAATGGTAACCCATATAAGAAGGTGTGGTTCCCAATGACTTCAAATCCAAGATATAGATATATATGCTCACCAAAAACAGTCACTCAACTTTTTGTGGAGATGACACTTTACTGCCCAGGAAGAACCACTTATCCACACTTGACGTGGGTATCTAAGTGGCCAAAACCTAAGATATCGCCAGGGAGAAATTGTGAGAGCAGTGGACTCATGAGTCATATTTTGTTTGTTTATTGTAATATGACTCCATCCCTTTTGGAAAATATCCCCAACTTTTGACTTGATAACTGACTCTATAATACCTTCTCTATCCAAACGCCATGGGATTTCATCACCATCGATGGGAAATCTATTGGAAAGGCCAAGTAACTTTGAGAGAAGAAAGGATGTTACATCTTATAGGAATTTATATTTTTTTTTCTTTTAATTACAAGATAATCTGACTTTTAATTAAAAAGAACCAACTTTTGGACTACTCACACAAAGACTCAAGCACCTATCACTCACTTTGCATCATATTTCATATGTCGTGGTTGACATATTTTTGCATTTGTTCATTAATATTTACAACACTTCATCAAAACTCTCACTTGATCATGTAGAACATCACCATAGTATAACACATAAATATAAGGTAGTATCTTAGACTACAAGGAATTTCTCCTCTCCATAGAGGTGTTTTCCCATTCACTCCCTGTGGTTCATGAGGAGATACTCTAGTCAGGGAAATTCCTAGGAAACGTTATTAGAATCATCTATACGAGGAAATTCCTTGCTCAACTCTCCCTTTTCTTCCCTTGGATATCATAAAACTCCCTTGGCTTCTTCCTCTCAAAGAAGAAGAAACACCCCATCCCCACCTCTTAGTGGGAGTAACCCCATACAGTATCCATCTTAGAGAGAATGGATACTACCATTATTGCCACTCTCACCTCCTAGAGGGATAAACACACATAAAACTATGGAGGGACCAAACCCTACCACAAATATTCATTTCATGGAAATATTGCTTGACTCTGATAAATTGATTAATGATCCCATTAGTCATGATTTGACTTGGCCCGAAATGACCCCTAAGCTCCCTTCAGATATCCAAAATTTGAAGGGAAATAGGGAGACGACTCATAAACCATATAATTTCGTTTATCCTTTGGTTCTCATCTAATATCATCGTATAAAACCCAATATGTCTTCATCTCTTTCAGAGAACCCTTGCAGGAAAATGGAAAATGGTATGTTAACCTACCATCTACGACTTATACCACATTTGATTCAGTCACCATTATATTCCTAAAATATTTTTAGCTACCCATACTTCACAACCCAGGCCTTGGAATCTCACGGAATTTTGGCAATCAACTTCCACCCATATCGTGGATCATATCCATGAATGGTGTAGGTGTCAGAAATTATGTAAGATTGATATTCAACCACAATTTCTATTGGATTGGTTCCTAAAATCACTCCAACCTATATTGGTTGAAAAAGATGAGGAAACATCCTTGCCCAATACAGAAGAATATGCTATCATGGATTCCCAACATTTCGACCTTATATCTGCATAATATGGGTATTTTTATACCTTCCTCCTTGATTCCCCTTGACATTGTTCTTTAAACACCACACCCTTAGGAACATCATATTCTTATCATGGGATTATTGTAGTTATTTCCCATCAAGGGAATAGCCCCCCACCTATGACTTCTATACCATCCACTATTGCATAAAAATACCCACCAGCACCATCTAGATCAATAGTGCCTCCTACTGCACCAAATCCTCCATTTGGTTAGTTAGCTTATAGAGAATATAGTCCTAGATACCCGAGTGCAACCCAAGCACCTCCAGTACCATCACTGCAAATGGAACTCCTACTCTTACCTCCATATAATATGGGGAACCTAACACGTATCTTTCCCCAACTGGATATAATCCATATTTAACATTTTCTAATCCTCCTAGTCCTGCCCCCATTCCTCAAATTGGGGTCAATCTAGTACAGCCTTTTCCCGTGAAACAAACCCAGAGATTTGAGTAGTTAAACATGACTAATCCCTTGAATCCTCAGAATAAGGGGAAGAATAAATGAAATAGCAGAAAAAACTAGTAGCAAGGACAGGGGAAACCCCCTCCCTAGAACCAGAACATGGGTAACCAAAATGAGGGGGGAAACAACCCCTTCAAACATGGAATTAATTCCAACCTCAATACTAACTATCCATGGTCCATATGTGGACAGTATGGGCACTACATGCACAATTGTACATTAATACCTAAGTGCAAACAAATACTTGAAAAAAAGAAGTTGACCACAACCAACCCTCCCCAAGCACCAAATGCACTGCAAGATCAAACACCTGTGCTGTAACAACCCTTTTCCAATTAAGGGGTAGTTACTCAACATATAGATTCATGCCTCATAGGTGATGTCACCTTTTAGAATATTTATATAAACACAAATGGATTCAAACTTTAAAACCATGCTAAATGGTACAATCTTATTCAATCTACACAAGGAGACGATGTTCATACCACTTCTAGTGGGCCTTTGCAGACACCCCTTCCCAACAATGACTAGATATCCAAGATCCCCAAAGAACCACTTAAACGAACTACCCAAAATCATCATATGAAAGTTTCCCACAACTATAGTATCGTGGATGGTTTGCTCAGTCACAAACTTCCATGTCAACATTAGAATTTCTCCAATCATTCTCTTCCTAAAAGAAGGAATTAATAAATGCATTAGGTATTGTCGACCCTTCTGATTCGCATCTCATAACCTTTGACCTCAATAAAAGAGAACCGCGACTACCCTCATCAGTCGCTTTTCAGATTCCTATCGCAATCAAGAGCATCCTCATTTGTCGATGCATAGTCGATGAAGGAGCATAAAATTATGTGGTGTCCACTCATGTCTGGAAGCATTTGGGCTCATCATATTTGTTCCCCTCATCTATTTTTATGTGCGCTTATGATAGGATGTTGTCGAAACCTTCAGGATTATACTAGAATGTCCCCATTGAGCTAGGGGGGAATTTGGTACTTCTATATATTGAGATAGCCAATGCAGAACTTGAATACAACATTATGTTTGGACATAGTTATATGTACGCTCTGAAGGAAATTACCTCATCAGTATTTCGCACTATGATGCAGGGATAATTTTAAGGGAAAATTTATAGGAGTCACAAAAAAAGTTGGACAGATTTTTAATATGAAGAGATTTTTTTGTTTTAAACTTAATATAGTATGCCATTATTTATTAAACTCATAAATGTGACTAATCAAATCACCCATGCTGCGAAAGAGGGAAAATGGGAAAAATGGAATTTAGCCCAGTCAAATATGTCTCAAATCTTGACTTTTCCCTTGTATTTTCGATAATGGAGGTGAATAACAGTCAAATTGCTCAGATATTTTAGTTTTGGAGGAGAAACACAAGTAGTTCACCTCAATTTATGGAGGATAGGGTAAACATTTGGTACTTCTCCCCTCTATTTATGGATTATATGGTAATTTAAATGTAGTCCACCCCTGATTTATGGATCATTGGGTAAAATGGAGTTAGTTAGTCCTCAATTTGGGTTTGTGGAACAATTATTTTGCTATGCAATTATCATTACCTTCCCATCCTTGGAAAATTTGTCCTACGTCTGTTGATTTGAAATAATGGAGGACTAGAGACAAAGGTTTCACTTTCAATAGTGGAAGTTCGGGGTTTCAGCCTCCAAGAGTCCAAATTACTCAAAAGTGGTCCATATTTGAGAAAAACGTGGAAATATTTAGTCAATTAAGGAATTTTTTGTACTTATATAATGCTGCAAGATTCATCATGAAGGTTGATTTCGATTGAAAATTGTGTCTTGACATTGGCTGAGTGGAAAGTAATTTCACATTGGTTGAGCAAAAAATATTTGTATTCGTTCAAGGTTCCTTCTGTCTACAAACTATATACAGGTTAGTTTCTTCTTTTAAATTATTTCTTATCTAGTTTCTAGTAGAATATGATATAAAAAAATATGGGCATAATATGTTGCTTGAATTTGGGTAATATGAGAGTACATGGGAGTTAGTTAGTCAAAATTTAATGTGTACGATAAGGCCCCATTCCATGGATATTGTCTCTCTCAAAGGAGGCATCTCACACACACTTATTTGATCCATTGAAATATTCGTGAATATCTATTTCTCTGAAATGGAGCAAGTGTATTTCCACATGTTGATAGTCCTTCATATATTTTTCTTCATAACGATATGATCTCTGTCCATGGATAGCACATCTCTATCTCTATGTACAAAAACAACTTTTTGATGAATTTATAGCACACTATGCAATCTCAGGTTTTCAAATTCATGTGAGATTCATCTTCAAAATTTTGTAATAAATTTGACTTTTTGTTTTTTTGTCCCAGGTATGATATCCATCAACACTTTCACAAAGAAAATGATGATGTGCCTGCCCCTAAATTAGACAATTTTTAATAACTTGAATATGCATCACTTTGGGTTGCAATGATCATATCATATATACTAACACACACTTCTAAGTATTTTTGAACTAAGGCTTATTTCTCAAATTTTTGTAGCTTGTTGACATACATGGGCACATTACCCTGCTTGTGAAATTAGAACTAAACCCTTGGGGATTAAAATTACACTTACATAATAACCATAACCCTGAATTTATGACCAAATATTTAGATATTAACCTAATGGTCTCATTAGCCTCCTTTTTGTCGTACTTGTGCAAAACACACCATTAGACAAGAAACAATAGTGAATTTGGATTTTAATAGATTTGTATATACTATACACTATCAAGAAGTTAAGAAATACAACTTTTGGTTTTTGAACATTTTATTACAATTAGTTCCTCTCCACCAATGATGTCAATCATTAATCTAAATCTCCCTCATTGGTTAGCCAAGATTCTTTATAAATTTTTTTAAATACCATATCTATATAAACAAACATACACATTTGAAAGACGGATATTTATTGCAAAAATGCATCTTTTTGCTGAGGAAAATCATTAATGACAGCAATCATACTAGTACACTGATCCATCACAAAATTTTAGAGACACAAGTATTACTTGAACTAAGAGGATTTTTCTTAATGTCAAAGAAAATATCCTAGTCATCATAAAATATAGAGAATGATACAAACAAAAAACCATTCTCAAGGGAATAATATTGAACCAAAATGAGGGCCATGTGGTTAAGGGACATTTTGTCTCGGCTAAGTCCAAAGGATATGAAGAAAGAAACAATATTTTATGAACTAGAATTGGGGAAACTTATTAGGCCCATTAAGTAAAGATCACATAGACATCAAGCAAGCCGTATACCTCAACATATAATGTTAGAATATAATTTATTACATCTTAGTAGAAATGACACCAATTGACATCCAATAAGGGTATGAACTGCCAGAAATCAATATTGATGTAGCATATGAAGTAACAAGAATAGAAAATTGGAAGGAGCAACTAAGAAAGGGGAAAATTCCATATCCCTAAAGAATCAAACAATAATAATGTGGAAGGATAGAAGCATATAACCTTGTAAAATGTTTTCTACGGGACCAATTCCCTAACTAAAATGTCAAGTGGCTGCTACAATGGTAAAGTAAGAGCAAACAAGCTCTACAAGGGAATAACCTTTGATTGAGCTGGGAAACACATTGAACAAGTGGAGACACCTTCGAACAAATTATTTAGATACAAAATAGGCTCTATAAAATCCTATAATGGAACTTTAGTATCACGTCCTATACTAACTAGGAATTGCAATTAATAATTTAATAGTACTCTAAAATATTAATCCAGACACCAAAATCCAAATAATAAAGAATGCCCTATAGTCACTAGACTTCTATGTCCTATAGTTGTTGATGCAGTACTAGGGTGCCTACTTGAAAGAGAGTAGTTAGGAAAGTTCTCAAGAATTACCTACAAAATGGGAAGCAAGATATGGTAGCCACTTTGCAAATGATTTAGCATAACTTTCAATTCTCTAAGAATATTATTTAATGCAACAATACTACCTTGAATTTTATTTGTAGGGATTCATGTTATGTGTAAACTATAAAATCGTAAAGTGATTACATGATTGCTTTCAAGGTATTTGGAACTGAATAAATGCTATCTAGAGAAAGGATGACCTAAAAATAAATCAAAGAGGGAAATGTTTTTTTCTTAGGGATTACCATTAAAAATGGGGCATCCCTTTCTTATGGAATAATGGGTATTAAATAGTACATTGATTCAATGCTATCCCAAAAGAAAATTAGAAAAGAATTACCCATATCAATACACTTTATGTCCTATAGTTGCTAATGCATTAGTGTGCTTACTTGAAAGAGAATAGTTAGACAAATACTCAAGATTTACCTTCCCAACAAGAATCAAGTTACATCAGTATCTAGTTTACAACTAAGTAACATAACATTCAATTCTCTAAGAAGACTATTTAATGCAACAATAATACCTTGAAGTTTATTGTGGGGATCAAGTTATGTGTAAAGTGATTCAAGGTATTTGGAACTAAGTAAATGTTGGAGAGCAAGGACGACCTAAGAAGAAATAAAAAAGAGAAATGACATAAGGTTATTATTAATTATATTTGAAATTGGGGCATCCTTTTCTTATATGCCACAATGGATTATAATTATACATAAAGTGGAAAATTTGTCAATTGGTGGGTGTGGGAGTTTTTCCTTGTTAAGAAGTACCAAATTTTCATTTCTTTTCTCATAGCAACACAATTCTATGATTCAACCTGTTAATTTCCCCTCAAATCCAATTGCAACCAACTAATACAAATTCTCAAAAGTACTTTGGGAGTCAAAGGTAGGAATCCAAGAAACTGGTGGCTTGGGATCATGAACTTGGGGGTTAGGATGCTTCCTCTTTTTCCAGTTGTTATCATGAAGTGGGGAGTCATGTCTCCTAAGATATCTTGGGGAAAAATAATCTTTATCAAGATCTAAAAAGAATCCTTTTGTTGAGGCTTGGAAATTCGCAGGAGACAACAGCAAGGGATTCTCCCCAGTCAACGTTCCCAACTAGCCCGTGATTGTTTGGTGTAGGGAATCTGTCTAGTTTGCGGTCCAGCTACCATAGGTCAGGTAACAAAAATAAAGGGTTTTACCGGTTGCGGCCCGGTCCACTGTATATATTTTTGTATTTTTTACTTAAAGTATGATATGCAAGTGCATATCTAAGATGCAAATTGACTAAGGATGCAAGGAGTGGTCACAATGTGATGCGCAGGTTCTTACCTCTCGTCTTAGACTCTCTCGCATCTCAATCACACACAACTAGAAAATACATACTAACTAAGTTGTCTCTAGAGAGAGAAATATTAATTCATGAGTAATGTAATACTATTCACATGTTACGGTAAATCACAGATAGTTGTTCTTAGAACCAAACACATAAACATGAATAAAGATATACATGACAAGATAGCTCATCAACAGTTAAAACCTCCACTACTCATAGTGGAAATTATCACAGAATATACCAGAGAACATTCAGGCAAGAACATAGGTTCAGAAAGTTAGAACGCTCTCACAGTTAATGAAACACAGTCAAAAACGAAATAGTTCCCCTTCAACATTGTTCATTTTATCACATTCGAACATTCCACATAGCACCTTCTCCAGCAAGAAAAATTTGCAATTTCTTATTGTAAAATGAAATAGTTCCTCTTACAAAAAATAGCTCACAAGTTTTTCCAAGGAAAAATCCCCTAATTCCCTCTCCCTTTCCTATCTTTATACACAAACCACAAAACCTTTGGGTTGCCCCGCCCCTTGACCTTCTGGCTTCCCCGACCGTTTTAATCTCATAGTTTTTTCAGTTTGTGAGTGCTCATAATTTAGGCAATATGTTACATTTTGGATTTTAGTCTTACGAGTACTTCACATAGCGAGACCATCTCAGTAACTGCTGAACCTTTTCAAAAACCGGGCCTCTGTTGCTATTGATTCTGCTTTGTCTTTCATTTGTCCCTTTTAGATGTCGTTGATCTCAGAATGTATTTGCCTATCACTTTTCAGCCAACTTTCCTCAGCTTTATCTTTCAACTCTGTCTTCTTGCAATAGCAATCTGAAGAATCTTCTGAGTCCATCTGCAGTCAAAACAAAAATTCATCATTAATTCAGACCGCATCTTTTTAATACTTAAACCATATTAACAATAAAATTGGTCATTAAAATGAGGCCCTGTACTACGCTCTTGTTGCATCAGCCTCAACAGGAATAAAAACCAACCACCGCCTGCACAAGGTTTTACAAAATTCTCAAGACGGCAGGAAAAACCTTATCGACGGCTTGAAACACTGAGACATCAGCCGGACAGTCTTACTTACAGCCACAACGGCGGGTTTCAGACGGACAATGAGTTCCACAGGACTGTTAAGCCTATTGGAGTCGGAAGAACTTAAATGCCAAAGCATCGGGCGGTAAAGTTCCCTGTTGATGAACGGAACAACATCAATGCCGGGAGGTTAGCGCATTACACAGCCGCAATAGCGGTAAATGAAAAGACTACGGGCCCCGCGGTCAAAAGACGAAACGGCGAAACCCAGACAAAGCATCGGTGAGCGGAGCAGTTATATGGTGGACACTTAGTTCGCTTGGGAGCTGCAATGGCGAAAATCAAATAGAATACAGCCTTTGATCAAAACCAAAAACTTTCCGATAAGGTGCAGAAACATCATGAAACGTTAAGTGTTCGGACAACCTAAGGTCATGCAGCGACCCAAAAATTTTGTCTCACTTTCAACATAGCGGCTTCACAAAGATCAAACAACCCCGACTCAACTTCGACCAACCTCCAATAATGCAAAACAAGTCAAAACAATAATAGCACGACATCGGAGAAGTCCAAACTATACGGTAGAACACTCATCGTTCAGCTTCTGCAACGAAGGCTCCATAAGGAAATATAGCTCCGATGCGTTGTTTAAATGGCCTCCGAGCAATCAAACTAAAAGAGTTACTTTCGGCTGGGCGGCGATGAAAGTTTGTTTCACCTCCGAAACAGTGGCAAAAATGAGAAATAAGCTTCCGAGAACAGAGAAAGAAAGAAAATCGCAGATCGAAGGGCAAAAACCAAACTCTAAATTACACAACCCAAAGCAGTTTCAGACATAAGCAATTTTCCGAAAAGCATGAAGAGGGTTAATTCTCAAAATAGTCCAAACTTGTAGTAAAGGGAAAACAAAGACAGAGCTCATGGATCTAAACAATTCTAGGTAAGATAAAAAATAACAGGAGGGTCCAAAATTTCAAAAATTTGGGAAAACAATTGCAGTTGCAACACCTTCATACCCATTTTATCATTCACGGGATATTCTCCTATTACTATGGGTAAGGTAATTATCCCCTTCTTGAAGCTAAACAAATGTATTTCATAAATCAATACCAGTTTCCTGATAATATACTTTAGGTGAGAAGCTTGGACAACTTGTAAGTGGATGTCTGTATACCATACATCCTTATAATTGTGAAGATAGACCCCGGGAACAAGCACCCTTTCTCATATTCACCACCAATATGTAAGTAGGGTCCAATATTATCTATCATGTTCATGGGTTAACTTCCTATGAACATTGAGATGGAAATCTACAATAATTGGATAAAAAAATTGAAAAAAGATAACCCAACTCCTCCTTTATTTACCCAATCCAACCAATCTATACATATGGTAGCCTATTTATTACATGTTTTTTGTAAGTTTAGGGAAGTGAGGTGGGAACTCAAATATAATATAAACATGTAAACCAAGTATGAATGGTACTTAAATATCCTATTCACCTAAAAATCTATAAATTGTTTCCTAATGCCAATTGCAAACGCCATTGCATATCTAAACGAGGGTATAAAAGGCATGTTGTAAGCATCTATTATCACCACCATTCCTTCATATAAGATGGCATCATTATATCTCCCTGGGATCATGATGAACATATACATACAATATTGGGCCCACTTAGCACTGTTATTTATCCTCCAAGGGTTTGGAGGGATCTTTCCTTCTCCTCGATTATAAGACATATATCTAAATATGCCTTTATTTTTGGCTTGGTTCAACCTTTTAAAATGTTGGGTTTGATTCTCATGTGATATGGATACAATACCCAATGAGGTGCCAAGAATTTTGGAAATAGTTTGGGATCAAAATATTATATAATATATTATTTGGGATAAAGGGATGAAGGTGGATAATATATCTACTTTTTTAACGTTCGGATTTTGGATTTGAACCCAATTAATTGATTATTGGTAGCTCTTCCACTTCTGTGGACTTGGTAATTCCTTGGACTCATATTTGTAATCCACTGTATCCAACAAATCTTGTATCTTGCATAATAAGTGTGGATTCTGGGTACGTTAGAAACTCTTGCAAAAGAGATGTAATGGCCTAATCAGTTAGGACACTAGTTCTTAGTTTATCTCTCTTGATATACTATGTCATAAGAATATTCTCAACCATTGCTTGTGCTTCATCTTCTTTTTTAACACCATAACCTTGAGTTTCCTCGCCATCATTATCGTCCTCATCATCCTCGTCTTCATTACTTCATCATATACCTTGGAAAACTCTTTATCATACTAGATACCTTAATATGGGTTATCTTTATCTTTCAAGAAATTTTTCATGCACTATTAGGTCCCCATATTATGTTTCTTGAAGTTATTATAGATTACCTATTTTCTTCTTACTTTTATGAGGGAAATAAGCTTCAAATCCTCTTTGGGGACTAAAACATCCATAGGCCCATAAAAACTATAACATGAAAGAACTAATGGTTTTTAAAGCCAACGTTCTCAAAAATTTCAATTCCATTATTTATAAGATTGGCATTTTCCCTTATATTGGCCTCCACTTCCTCGAATCTATCTTTATTCGCTAACCTTTGAACTAGTGGTTTGGAATCATGAACTTGGGGTTTAGGATGCTTCCTCTTTTTTTCATTTCTTATCGTGAAGCGGGGAGTCATATCTCCGTAGTTATCTTGGGGAAAACTAATATTTATGTAGCCAGGACTCTTCCAAATCTCCCTTCACTTTCCAGGGAAAGGGATCAGTAGAGCACGTGAAAAATGAAAAACTACTCTTAATGGTGTGGGATTTGAAAATCGGTCATGGAATCAAGTAGTTCCAAAGGTTGAAGTTGCTCTTGAGTGGTTGAAATTCAGAGAAAGTCCATTCCTTTTCAAAAAGTTATGGAAAATAGATAAACATATCAAGAATACACTTAAGCATGATTATTATAGGAAAATGTCATTGGCTGTGATATCAACCAATCAACATGACCTTTCAAGTATATCTAAAAAAATTCTACCAATTGAAGACACGGGATTTTATTCAAGTGACAAAGAACTAACTTCTAGAAAATGACTACATGTATTTGTTCCCGAAGTGATCGTAAAGCTTACTGAAACTAGACTTCTATGCTTTTCAAAAATAAAATTAGAAAAAATAATATCATTGAATGTGGAGAACCCTTCATTTCTTGAATATTATGTTTTCTAATAAAGTAAATTAATTATGAAACTTTGTTACCATTTTTAAGTTGATTTCATGGCATGATTTGGCTAATTAATTTGGTTGACAATGTTATGAATTTTGGTAAAAGAATCATGTTTTTCCTTTTACTAATGAGAACATTTTATACTTTGAGAAAATACTTAAACGCTGATTAGTAGTATCATCTAAAAATGAGCTGAAATGTGCACTGAACATTTTTATGGATCTTGTTTCTTTAGAGTGGAACCTCGTGTTGTTCATTGAAGTGAAACACGAAGGGGGTCCTACTTCTTGTATAGGACTAGGGTGGGGTGCTACTGATGGTTGATTTTGGCAAGGGAAAGTGATTTTAAATTTTGAATTGTATACTTCTTGAGATAAACATGAACAAGTTGAATTTGAGGTAGATAAAGTAGCATAAGTAATTCCAAATGATTTTTTATGCCCAATATAAGTATTTGTATCATTCATAGGGGCAAAGAACTGTTATTGAAGCTAATATCATAACCTTTTCCAGGATACCATACGTGCCTCTCTTCATAATTCATGAGTCTAAGGTCTTAATGTTGGCACAAGAACTTATATAACACCACCATAATGTTGTCAAGGACTGTCCCAAAGTGTCTCTTTTGTTGACTCTAGACATTGGTTAGGGTTTCCTCATGTATTCCATAGTTATGACTATGTAAAGGGATACAAATTTTCCATGAATATTGTGATGAATTGGTTCCATATCCCCTCACAAATCATGCCACCAAGACTACTAGAAATGTTAGTACAAAAGTTGTATTGGGAATCATACTTTATTTCCATACAATAATGTCTCTTTGTTGAAGATAAGGTACATGACTGCTATAAATGAGAACGAAAGTGGGTCATTTTCCTCCATTATTTGTTATCAAATGGTTCCCTAATCATGCTTTTATGAGGTTGTTGTTTACGTGTCTTGAAAACATATTGATTCATGTATGTCTTTCACTCATTCAACTCTCTCCAAAACTCTTGTTTTATTTGACTATTTAGGGCTTAGTTAGGTGGATTCCATATGTATTAGGGACTAAGAAACTCTACTAAAAATTCACATTGATAGTATGCAATATTAGACTAGTAAATCTTACAATTAAACCAGATGGTGCTCATGAGAAATTATAATCAAGGGTTAGAAGAGGAAGGGGGACCAACAATGGCTTGTTTATGTGTTACCACCTTAAAATTTGGGCACTATACTTATTTAAGTAACCCAACAATTGAAGGTCATCTTGTTTGGCCTCAAGAATGAGGCTTTGGTTGAGATGTGGAAGAAGTTACAACACCTAGTAAGGAATGCTATATGAAGATATTTTTAATATCTCAAGTTAGTCATTTTGAGGTTAAAGAGGTGTGACAATTTGGTTTATTAATTGGATATTCACTCGATATTGGGTGAGGGAAATATCCTCCCTTACTCCTCTTCTATCACCATCTATATCTCTACTCCAATCAAACCTTGCATTACTGCCTATAACTGCTAGAGGCATCTTTCCTCGTTATATTACTATCCAGGAATGTCACAATGATACCAATGAACTACCATAGTGATATCAATGGCCTTCATATTCCAATATACTATACAATTTTCACCTATATTTTCTATGAGGTATTATTTGAGCATGAAACCGGGGCTTTAACAATGCAAGGACTAAAAAAGTGTCCATATATAGGCTTCCTAAACTTCATATTTGTTATAGGACTATCATAAAAATTCTATACAAGACTTCTAGTCTCATGGGAGTCCATCACAACTATTGAGTATTTGCAAAATATACATAAAAACCCTAGATTCTCAAAGAATCAAAATTGTATCACACTTTTAATGTTAAAAAATAGTTAGCAATAAACCTCATTTCTGGCCATAAGATCCATAGAAAACAAGTAAGAACTTCGACTACTTAGGGAACATTTAAGGGAACAATCTTGAACTCTTGCAGAACTAATGAAATCGTATTTTGGAATTATCATGTTGTTGATTTCTCTAGTAGCAATTCCATAAATATGTGATAGCTCATTCATTACTACTTTGGTTTCTTTCTTAATGCATGTTTAATTCTCGGCCTGTGTTGAAATAAATAACGGTTAAATCGAGTCCTGGGTTGTCAAGACTATGTTTATTTGTGGATCAATATGTGAGCTCTGGCGTTTTAAATTCTTGGAACTCGATCCTCACAGCCCAATTCTTGGAATATTTATTTGACGAATGTTGATGAAGATGATGACCTAGATGTAGCGAGGGACAAATTCATCCATTAATAGTTTCCATACCTTCAAATCATTAAATTCTTTAGTTTTTCATCATAGTACTTTTATGACAGATACTTCTTTTTAAAGAGTCTTTTAAAAACCATCCAAGTTAAGTCCTTACTTCACTCACCACCATAAGGAAGATTTATCGCTTAGCTGGTAAATCTAGTAAAACCTTTTAGATCATTTGAATACTTATAAATCAGAAAACATTAGGCTGTGTTTAACAGTCATGTCTTGACTTATTCCTCCTATTAAACATTGAAAGTAGGGGGTTGGATCTTTTTTAATTCCCCTTGTAACTCAACCTTCTTCCCTTTTCTCTCTTTTTAACTATTTGACTGCTATTATAACTATTTGTTGATTTATCATGTGATGTTTATGAGCTATTTGAGGATTCACATCAAAATCTATTTTCTTAACATGTTTTATTTTATCAACGCTACAAGAATTTTGACCGTTATATTTAAACATCGTCTTATCTATTAGGATTCTTAACATGAGTTCATTTAATTCTTCTTGCTCATATTTGTCCTTAAGTAGTTTGACATTATCATATTTTAAACTATCTAAGTCAACCTTAAGAATTAGCATATATCAAGCATCTCATATTTTACATCTTCTTTACTTTTATTGTCTAATTCAACATAGATACCTTCATCCTCTAATGCAAGCATTTTTCCTATGTGTTTCCTCTCTTCTTCCATTTTTTCATTTTCCTAAGTATCATTTTCGATGTTGTTTTCTATGTGAAGTAATAAAGTTTGTTAAATTAAACATTTCAATAATGTTAGAATCAAAACAACATTTTCTAATAAGACCCAGTAGGTCCGAGTTCTACAACCTGCAACTGTGATACCATTTATAACATCCATCACAATTAACCATTTAATTATCATAACCCTTTACTTTCAACACAATGCTTATTAGTTACATAATCACAGAAAAATAAATTCTTTAACCAAGAATTATCTTACTAAACTAAGAAAGACGTAAATCTAAATTAGAGAACATTATTATATTGTCATATCACTCAATACTCCACTATTAAACCTAGGATTAATACTCCTATACCTCGAACCGGACAATCATAGTCAGGATATATGGATTTTAACAATGCATGTTATAACCAAAGAACAAACATTGTACACATTAAGTTAAATATGAACTATGTACTTATCATTTGTTTTCAGGGACTTTATCTTAGATATAGATTAATTATATCATTTCTTCCTTGAACAATAATAACATTGAAGTTTCTAGGAGACACCTTCTAGATATCAAGGTCTCCAAAGAAAATATTTTCTTGAGAGTCGTAAATCGACTTTCCCTTAATTAGGTTGAGTCTTGCTTAGTCATTCACTAATATATACATTTTTTTAACATGTGTAGGTCAATATCTAAGCTGCATTACTACACCAATTTACGTCGTGGTAAGGTTGCTATGGTATATCTAATTTGTGGTTGAGTTCACAAATTCCTAGCTAAAAGGTCGTATGTGGGAGCGATAGATCCATATATGAACCTAAGATCCTTCTCATTTGTATCAAGAGTGAAAAATGATAACTTATCATTTACCACCCAAATCATAGTTAATTGAGTCTTTGGAATGAATACCACATCCAGCTAAGCTCATTGAATTCATACAATGAGCACATCTAGACTTGGATGGACATGTGTGATTGTAAGTTTGTAATAGCTCAATTGTGTCTATACGAGTTGGGTATTAAAAGAGTTCAAACTGCAATAAATGTTTTTGATAGACTCAATGGTGAAGTTCTTATTCAAGAACTCTCTTCTTCCAGATCTTGATTTTTTTTTGGAAAGGATCTCTACTCTTTGGGGCTAGTGAGGAGCTCTTCCCGTAGATTAAAACAACACCCCAGTTACATAAGGGTTTGGACTCATTCATAAGTGGAGTGTACAAGATAAATTTTCCACGGGAAAATGTTTATGGAAAACATCCACCATTACTGGGTTTAAATGCAATTTGTACAAATTTGAAGAGTCTAAAGGGACTACTGCCTCCTTTCAATTATCAGGTAATTTTTTTCTTATTATATTTCTAGCCCATGTTTAAGCATTTTCCATATGTAATTCTTTTATTGAAGGTTTTTTTATTCTTCATGCAAGGTAGTATGCTCCAGGATCCTTGAGATGACAGTGGGCGTGCAAGGGTAATCAAACCTCCTATCAACCGCCTTTTTGTTTAGAATTGAAGGATAGGAAAATATGTGTTCTTAAGAATTTTACCACGGTAGTATGTTGATATTCCAATAACTATAAGGTTTAAGGGTTCATCCCCGAAGTACCCATGAAAAATTTTGATAGCTTTGTTTAATTGGGTTTCCTAACAACACGGCTTAATACCCTAGATTAATTTCTTCGGAAATTAATATGAACCTAGGTAAATGTCTCTTATCGAATCCTTATACTTGGTGATTATCTTGTAAATAATTTGAGTTTCAGGTTTATTCTACCATTTTTTATAATGTTTAAATTTTGTCTTAGTTACCTTTAAGGCCTATGTGCCATAAACGAGATAGAAATATTAATTATTAATTGATGTCGAAGTTCTTGTGTTTATTGGACTTTAAATTCAGAATCTATATGTTTTAAGATATTTTGTTGTAATGTACCTTTTTGAAGAAACTAGTTACACATCCAAAATATTTCAAAGACGTTTCAAAACTTTGACATTGAAAACATTCTTTCTCAACACATTCATTGACAATGGATTTCACACTGACTCCATGGTTATGAGACAAATCGGGAAGATAAATGGGAGTGATAATAGGTTATGATAGGCCTGAAAAAATTATATATGTGACTTCTTAATATGGTGTGGGAGAGTAATTTTCACAAACAGTTCACATGCCTCCTCCTTCAATACTCTGTCTAATTTCGAAACTAGGAAAAAGTAGTAAACTAGTCTTCCTTGGTTTGGTTCCAAACACTATCGAACCTTTCCAAATTTATTATGGAAGGACCCTACGGGATTTAAAACATAATAATATACCTCATACACTCAATTTTCGAATCATAAAATTCATTTTGACATGTTTTTCAAGTTTGCACATATTTTTCCAATTTCTAGATTTGAACTAGTGAAACCCAAGTTGATCCTAATGCACCCAAATGACTTCAAATTATGTATGGAATGGATTGAGGGGTCTCATTACCTCCTAATTCATATTATTAATTCATGTACACTTTCCAAATTCTTCTACAAATTCCTTTTGGCCCTAGGAAAGGAAGGACAAAAACACTAGGAAAATCGATGTTAAAATCCCCAAGGGTATATGACACTTTTGTCTCTCCATATGTAGTACAACCCTCCAAAGTTTTATAAAAGAGTATGGGGATGGATATAAGACATTAATTTATTCCATTATTCATTATTATTAAGCTCTTAAAACTTATTATGAGGATGTCATGTCCCCTCAATCTGATCATTAAAAGTGTTGACCATGTTGAAACTCCTAGGGGTTCAAATTGACATTAATTATTCTTCCTAGGGAAATTTCACTAATAATTATTATTCAAGCATGTATATAATTTTTATTCATAATTATTATTAACCATGCAATTAAATTATGTAGAAATGAGCTTTCCATGTCAAGGGGGTTCATTGGGCAAGTCAACTTGCCAAGGTAAAAAATAGGAAACTCTATGACAAAGGCAGTCGGAGAGGAAAATGGAAAGTGCCTAAAAGGCACTAAAAAACATCTCGAGACAAAAGCAGGAAAGTTTTGCAGAGGGTGTAGTTTCCTCTTGGAGACTCAGAAAATATGTAAGGACAGACGAAGGAGATTTTTGGAAAAGGAGGGTGTGGTTTCCTTATGGAGACTCAGTCTCAAAAGCAGGGAAAAGCATAAAGCTATCAGGAATAAAAGCAACAACTATTTGACTAAGGAGGGTGCAGTTTCTAAGTCGGAGGGGTTAATTGGACAGAGAAACATATCCACATGGTCCTACATTCCAATTTTATCAAGGAGGGCGCATATGTGGCTAGGGTTAGGGCTTCTAGGTGGTTGACTTGCTCTCACAAGTCACCATTGGCCTCTACTTTCTAAACAGGTCACCCAGAGTTCTATTAAAGAAAAATTCGAGCTCATTCACACATTTTGGTTGATGAATTAATTGAGTGATGCTATGTGAGCATAGTTTCTAAGTGATGCACCTCATAGCTTTAGGAGATGAGCCCAAAACCTTCCTTTCCCCACTCCTTCATTCACATTCCCTTCTCTTTGCAAGTATGGGGCACTTAATGTTCAGCCATTGAAGATCATATCAGACATATTTTTCAGCCTCCATCTCATTCAATTCGAGCTCCAGTGAATCCCAAGCTTCGCCTACGCTCTCAGCCTTTCTCCTGTCACATTTTGGGCCTCCTTCCCACCATTTTGGACTTCTCTAATGTAATGGTCAGTCAATCAATTTATTTATGATGTGTAGCAGCTAATAAACACTGTAATTTATCTCTTTCATGCTATAATAATTATGTCCATAATCTTACATACTCAGTTCTCCATGTACAATTAGCTTAGATTATTAGTGTAATGGGGGGGAATTGATCAGTTTAGTGTAATAATGATTAATAAAGGGTTGTGGGCATGAGATGAAGGGTGTTATATTTTCATTGAAGTGGTATTAGTCTCATTCATACTTCATATTATATACTGAATTCATTCTTCTATGTAACTCATGGTTAATTTGGCACCCTAGCTAGATTACTAGTTTTACAGTTTTTGCAATAAAAAGAGTTCCACCCACTCAAATTTGGTTCTGAAAGTTCCTATGTATCACTGACAGACCCATATACCCATACATAATTCCATATAACAAATTTGTTAAGTCCATATAGTTATTTGGGAGCCTCCATTGTGTAGTACTTCCCTAGGCCAAAATTTCCTAAAAACCCCAATTCTTCCCTAAACTCTCCAAACTCCATATCTGTTACAAGCTATACCGAACCATATTATATGCTTTCTGAAGGCCTGAGAACACCTCTATGATTTTCCCCAAGTTCCTGGTCGAAAGGACTGAATAAATTTCCCTATTTTCATGTTTGGGTGACCCAGAAGGGGGGGATTAGGTTTCCACATAGCGGATTCTGAAACCTGAATGGTCCCTGATATAAATGTGTTAGGAGAAATGAATTCATTGTTCTGATCTTACCCTTGGTTTCTTTCCACTGCCTACTTCCATGTCTGCAAATTTCCCAGCAAACACCTTGAATTACCTAGTCTGATGATGATGATTATGATACCACCGATGATCATAAATATGAAGATTATGATGGTTGTGATTATTCTAATGAGGGTGAACATGATGATGAGGATGAGGATGATGATGACGATGACGATAGCATTGATCATGACAGTGACGATGATGATGAGGATGAAAATCATGATGATGATGATGATGATGATGATGATGATGATGGCGATGATGGCGATGATGGTGATGATGATGATGGTGATGGTGATGATGACAACGATGATGATGATGGTGGTGATGACGATGATGATGATGATGATGATGATGATGCTAATGATGATGATGAGGATAATGATGAGGATGAGGATGGTGGAGATGATGATGGTGATGATGATGATGATGATGATTATGATACCGTTGATTATCATAAAGATGAATATGTTGATGACTGTGATTGTTCTAATGATGATGAACATGATGAGGATGATGATGACGATGATGAGAACATTGATGATGATGAGGAGGAGGAGGATGAACATGATGATGATAATGATGAGGATGATGGCGATGTCGATGATGATGATGATGGTGCTGACGATGATGATGGTGATGATTATGGCTATGATGATGATCATGATCATGATCATGACGATGATGGTGGTGGTGGTGGTGATGATGATGATAATGATGATGATGATGATGATGATGGCCATGACGACAGTGAGGATGAAGATGGCGATGATTATGATGATACCATTGATGATGATGATTATTATGATACCATTGATGATCATAAGTATGAAGATTATGATGATTGTGATTATTCTAATGAGGGTGAACATGATGATGAGGATGAGGATGTTGATGACGATGATGATGGCATTGATCATGACAATGATGATGAGGATGAGGATGAAAATCATGATGACGACGATGATGATGACGATGATGGCGATGATGATGGTGATGATGGTGATGATGGTGGTGATGATGACAATGATGATGATGATGATGATGCTAATGATGATGATGATGATGATGATGATGAGGATGAGGATAGTGGCGATGATGATGGTGATGATGATGATGATGATTATGATACCATTGATTATCATAAAGATGAATATGTTGATGATTGTGATTATTCTAACGATAATGAACATGATGAGGATGATGATGACGATGATGAGAACATTGATGACGATGATGAGGAGGAGGATGAACATGATGATGATGATGATGATGACGATGATGGCAATGTCGATGATGATGGTGATGATGATGGTGATGACGATGATGACAGTGATGATAGTAATGATGATGATGCCAATGATGACGATGATGATGATGATAATAATGATGGCGATGAGGATGAATACAACGATGATTATAATGATGAGAATGAGGATGAAGATGTCAATGATGATGATAAGTATGATGGTGATGATGATGATGATTATCATGATACCATTGATGATGATGATTATGATGATTATGATACCATTGATGATCATAAAGATGAAGATGTTGATGATTGTGATTATTCTAATGAGGATGAACATGATGAGGAGGAGGAGGATGAACATCGTGTTGAGGATGATGATAACATTGATGACGATGATGATTATAATGTTGATGATGATGAGGTTGAGGATGAGGATGAGGTTGATTATGATGTCGATGATGATGATGAGGATGCTGGTGATGATGATGATGGTGATGATGACGATGATGATGGTGATGATGATGTTGTTGCTGCTGATGATGATGATGCTAATAATGATGAGGGTGAGGATGAAGATGACGATGATTAGGATGATGATTAGGATGAAGATGATGATAATTTTTATTATTCTAATAAGGATGAACATGATGATGATGAGTAGGATGAACATCATGATGAGGATGATGATGATGATGATAACATTGATGACGATGATGATTATAACATTGATGACGATGAGGTTGAGGATGAGAATGAGATTGATTATGATGTTAATGATGATGATGATGATGATGATGGTGATGATGACGATGATGATGGTGATGATGATGGCGATGATGATGATGATGATAACATAGATGATGATGATGATGATGATGATTATAACATAGATGATGATGAGGATGAGGTTGAGGATGATGTCGATGATGATGAGGATGAGGTTGAGGATGATGTCGATGATGATGAGGATGAGGTTGAGGATGATGTCGATGATGATGAGGATGAGGTTGAGGATGCGTTTGGGGATGATGTCAATGATGATGAGGAGGAGGAGGATGAAGATGATGATGATGATTATAATGATACCATTCATGATGATGATTATGATGATACCATTGCTGATGATGGTTATGAAAATACCATTGATGATGATGATGTTGATGCTGATGATGATGATGATGATGATGATGATGATGATGATGGTGAAGATGATGATGGTGGTGATGGTTGTGGTGATGATGACGACAATGATGGTGATGATGGTGGTGGTGGTGATGGTGATGATGATGATGATGATGAATCCGATGACATCTCTATAACACTGACGAAAACTGATATCGGATATCAGAATTATTATAATGTAATTTCGATCGGATATCTTACCCCCCCCCCCCTTCAAAAGAATCCGACGAGATCGCCAAACCACCGACGCCAAATGTCGTCGGTCTTTGGTGATGATGATGATGACGACGATGATGATAATGATGATGATGATTATGATGATGATGAAGATGATGATGATGATGATGATGATGATGATGAAGATGATGATGAATATGTTGATGAGGAAGAGGATGATGCCGACGATGATGATAAAGATGATGATGATGAATATGGTGATGACGATGATGATGGTGATGATGATGATGATGATGAATATGATGATGGTGATGATGATGAAGATGGTGATGATGATGAAGAAGACGATGATGATGAAGATGTTGATGAGGAAGAGGGTGATGACAATGACAATGATGATGATGATGATGATGATGATGATGATGATGATGGATGGTGGTGGTGGTGGTGGTGGTTATGATGACGAAAATGATGATGATGATGATGATGATGGATGGTGGTGGTGGTGGTGGTTATGATGAAGACAATGATGATGATTATGAATCTGACGACCTCACCATACCACTGACAGAAACAGGCGTAGGATATTAGACTTCCTATAATGTAATTTTTGTAGGATATCTGACGCCCCCTTCAAAAGAATTCAATGAGCTCTCCAAACCACCAACGCCAAAAGCCATCAGTCTTTCTAGGTATCTGCATCGTATATTCTACAACGATGATGATGATGAAGATGATGATGTTGATGAATATAATGATGATGATTCATGTCTTTTTCCTAGGTGTGATTAGAGAGAACAAAAAACATGATGATGATGACAATGATTATCATCACGATGATGACAGTGACAATGATAATGATGGTGATGATGATGATGATGATGACGACAATGATAAAAATAATGTTGATGATGCTAACAATGACAACAATGATGTTGACGATAATGAAAACAATGACGTTGATGATTTTGATGACGATGATGATGAAGATCCTGATGATATTGAAGATGACGGTGATGATGATGAAGATGACGATGAAGATGATGATGATGATGATGATGATGAGGATGATGAGGATGATAATGAAGATGAGAAGGAGGAGGAGGAGGATGAAGATGATTATAGTGATGATGATGATGATGATGAATTTGATGAGGAAGAAGGAGATAACGACGACAACGATGATGATGATGATGATGATGATGATGATGATGATGGTAAAGATGATGATGGTAAAGATGATGATGATAATGATGAGGATGGTGGTGGTGGTGGTGGTGGTGATCATGATCATGACGACAATGATGATGATGATGATGATGGTGATGAATTCAACGACCTCTCCATACCACCAATGATGATGGTGATGAATTCAATGACCTATCCATACCACCAATGATGATAGTGATGATGATCATGATGATGATGATGATGATGATGATGATGATGATGAAGATGAAGATGATGATGATGATGATGAATATGATGATGATGAAGATGTTAATAAGGATGAGGGTGATGATGATGATGATGATGATGATGATGATGTTTGAGTCTGGAAACCCTACCACACCGTTAATGCATGCATCTAATCTAACCATGCCAAATTTTATTCCAAGCTAGCACATATTTAAAAAAAATCAACATTGGCCCCATGTAGCATATTAATTAATATATAGGTATTTTTTTTATGCTCAAATTGTTAGTTTCAGTCATGTTTGAGTCTGGAACCACGCCCACACTATCAATGCACGCGTCGGGTCTAACCATGCCAAATTTCAGTCCAAGCCAGCACAAATTTTAAAAAATCAATGTTGGACCCATGTAGTACATGATTAAGCACACCATTTGGGTTAGCATGATAATTGTACATTTCCTTACTAAGCTTGTCTTTGTTTTTAGAATAATTTAATATTATCTACTAAACAAGGCCAACCACATGAAGGTGGAATATCTTATGGACCCTCCCCCTCCCCCCTCACATCACTCTCAATTCCCCATAAGCCAGCAAAATCTATGTAAAAAATTAAATTAAATGTATTTTTTGTCATAATTTATAAGAAGAAATGTTTCTAATTGTTGGCCCAATATATTGTCGTAAATTAGAGCTTAAGTTTTAAATGTTAACCTGGTGTCCTAAGACTTAGAATCACGTCCAAAATTTATGTACTTAGAACTATACTAGTTTGAAATCTACTATGCTTCGGAAATAAACCTAAAACTGTTTAAATGTTGTAATTCCAGAGCTACCAAAATCCCTTACAGAAAATGTGTGCATTGGAATTTTTGAACTCAACCACATCTAAATCATGATAAAATAAATAATAAACTATAACAGTGCTATTCCATTGCTGAAAGCATAAAACACTAAGTTCTTTTACAAGAACTGTCGATTCACAATGTATTTAGTTTTCTTCAACAATAGAATATTTTTATCATAAAACTAAAACATTTCCTAGGAAACATATGCTACTACCAAATCATAAACCCTATCTATAGCTCAGAGTCTAAAACTCATTTGCATTCAAATTTAAATGGAGTTGTATTGTCAATTGTGGTTTCAAAATTTAATATTATAAACAGTAAAAACACATCTACAGGAAATTAGAATGTGCATCTACAAGAAATTAAAATGTGCATCTACATGAAATTAAAATATGCATCTACAAGAAATAAATAAAAACATACCAACAGCTAAATCGATTTCATACCATGCCAAAACAAATTCACTCACAAATGTTTGATGTACAAATTCTTATTGCCGAAAATGCATAGTTTCACACAATTTGTCAGATGGCTTTACATGGAAAGAATACAAATAATTATACTACTTGTTCAAAAACTGAAATGCTACAATCGTGCTATAGATAATAATGGCAACTTTCCATGACCCTGATCTCACCCTCAAATCCACAAAAATAGGAGAAAAAATCTAAAATATTAAAACAGTCTCGTTTTTATGCTTCTTGGCAGCACAGGTGGTTGTCTTTGACCCACATTGACTCGACACCTATGAGGGCTATCTCATTAAGTTGTTGGAAATAAATCCATCCTTGGACATCAAGGATTCTCCTACATATTTCAAATCTCTCCCAGTCATCCTGCAAATATCCAAACCTAGGAGCATTTACGAAAAGTTAGCAAATCCTGTAATTTTATTAAAATTTAGATTTAAATGCTTTAAAAACTACAAAATTCGATTCATTTAAAAGTAGCAACAATTATACCTTAGTTTGATGAGCTTCAAGGTTTTATGGGTAAAATATGAGTGATTAAGGATGAAACATAATGGATTGAAGAGATGGCTAGAAGGGTCAAGGCATCAAAATAGGTGTCAAAATAGCATCCAATATCTCTCCCAAGAGGAAGGTATCTCATGCCCTCATGCATAAAGAGTGCCTTCAAAACTAAAACTTCATATTCCAATGCACAAAATGGTTGTTTCTCTGTTGCTATTAATCCTCTAACATTTCTCCTGTTTGAGATGATGCATCAACACTAACCTGAGCTGCATGAAGGACCTTTAATCTCTTATACTTGGCTTTGAGTGCCCTCTTTTGCTGATACCATTTATATGCTTGCTTGGATATTTGGATATTCTGAACTCGAAGATTTCTATTCTTTTTCCTCAATCTCTCATTCTTCAATTCCAATTCCTTCATTTCTAGTTTTAACTTTTCAACCTTCTTACTGTTCTTAGAGAGGTTTTTATTTTTCTTACTTGTTATAGGCTATTTGGAAATAGTATCTATCCCAATTTCATCATCTTTGTTCCTCAATTTTTAAATATCCTTCTCTAGGCACTCTTCTTTATCTTTTTCTTTGGTTTGTTGTACAAAGATAGGAGAAATAATTGCTATGTCTTCATCATCTTGCTCTTGTTTGTCAGTTGGAGTCTTCTCAATTGTCTGAGTATCTAACTCCAATATTTCTTGATCAAAGATGATATTTACCTCTTCATTAATTTTCCCAGTTCCTCCTATTGGATTTTCCTCTTCACTTTCCATGGATTGTATGTATACATAGTGCCTTTGTTGTTCCTCATCACTATTTTATGTTGCATGCTTTTTCTATCCATGCTGATGTGTTCTTGACCTTCTTTCATATGTGGTAAATATTTTATCTTTTTATTGGAATTGAAATTCTTATTTTATCATACTTCTGGTTCTTATTCTTCTATGAGGTTGGTTTTAGATTGTTGCCTCAGAGTCTTCTATATCATCTTCAATGTATGTTAGCATTAACACTTCATCTTCCTTCATCCAATTGCTCCTTTGGTTCTTCAAATTCATAATGAACTACAAATTGCTTCCATGTCAAACTTTTCTTTTGTAATTAATGTTTTTGATGAGCCCATAATGAAAAATGCTTGAGGTAGTGTTTCCAGTGTGTTTCTAAACAGCTTTAGCCATTTTGGAAAGGCTCTATAGCAAAAAATAGGGTATGTTGATCTCACAATCACCCCTTAAATGTTGCATCAGTTTAATATGGTAGAGGTATATGATACTAAATATTCCTTCATAAGTAAGTAATTTCTAAATAATATATGCCACTTCATCCCAAGGATGAATTAACCAACTCCTTGGTAACCCCTTCTTCCATTTCACTGAGCCTTCCCTTGACTTGCATAGGAAAAATACCCATGCCTTCTCTTCAACCTGTTTTGTTTTGAAGAACCTCTTCCCCTGCTGAGGTAGTCCACTAATTTGTGCTAAGATATCTTTAGACAACCTGAAAGTAAAATTTCCTATTGTGGCCCTCTCTCCATCAAATGAATGGGCAAATTTCCAACGAACCTTTTCATTGTATCCATCAAATTTCTCAAGGAAGGGAATCCACTGTATTTTTTCAAAAATTTCTAAACATTTTTCATGAATAGTAGATGAGCCAAATTTCCCTGGTTCTATTCTAGAAGCCATTTTTTTCTTTTATTTTCAGCAAAGATTTCTAAAGAGAACTCAACTCAAAGATTTGCAATTTTACTTAAGAGCTATGTTCTGCTTTGAATTTTAACTGATAAAAACATAAATTTCTTGTTTCAAATTGGGCTTACCTCTCCTCAAGCGATTTCTTCTTCACAATGAAGCCTGTGTACATGAAAATATAATTCTGTTATTTATGTTGTTTACATAGAACAATTCTAGCCTTCAGATATGCTAGCATAATTCTTCCTCTCAATAATTTTATCTCTATAGTTGAAAGGGAATGCCCCAATCATGAGAGTGGAACTATGAGCAGGATAACTCCTACGTTTTCACAAACCTCCTCTGCAAGCGTGAGAATGGAATAAAACCTTATGCGTTTTCATAAACTGTCTCTGTAAGCATGAGGATGGAACAAAAACTTCTGTGTTTTCATAAACTGTCTCTGCAAGCTTGAGAATGGAACAAAACACCTCATGCATTTTTCACACACCTTCCCTGTAGTTGTGAGATTTTAAACTCGAAATGAGCAACAAACTAAGATAATGAAAAACACTAGCAGACTGCTTCTGTGATCATGAATTGAACCTGGCAATGAGAAATCAACTGAGATAATTAAGAATACTAGCACTGCAATCATGAATCGATCCTGGCAATGAGAAAATCTATTCAGATGACAGACTACCTCTGTAATTGTGGAATAAACCTTGAATTGCTAAATTTTTGGCAGGCTGTGTGGGAATGAGGAAATGGTTTCTTTTAATCATGTTTAAAACTGGTTATTTCCCACCTCTTTTATAATTATATTTGAACTTTCCTTCTATCTTTTTGTTTATGAACCCAAAAAATTTAAGATAAAGTATCATGTGTTTGACCTTTTTGAAGGTATACAAATGAAAACCTTAGGAAAAAAAATTTATGATTCAATACAAAATGAATTCTGAAGCTTACCTGTAAAGTACAATTTAGGCATGAGACCTACAACTGGTTTTTTTCTTAACTACCAATTTTGATGCCTAGTGTAGGGGAATGAATGGATGGATGATCTAAGTGGTGAGGATGAGAGTGAATGGGCATATATTCAAATTTATACAAGGGTAAAAAGGAGTTTTGTCACTAACTAAAAAAATGAAGAATAATACAACTTTTTAAGACATTAAAATCAAAAATCCTTACAGACTTGCGTGCTGATCCCTTGTTCTCTTCATGTTGTTTTATGTAACTGGTTTGGATTGCTGAAGATTATTTGATTCTCTGAATATCTTCGCATGCGCCCCTCATGCAATTATTTCCCGGTTCCTTTATCCTGGTATGTCTTTCTGCTGCAAGGTAGGATGGCTTGGCATGCATTTGTCTCAGGTCCTACGGTTAGGATTAAAAATTAGGTCCCATGGTTAGGCTTAAAAATCAGGTCCCTCTACAAATTGGTATACTGCAATTTCTTTTCAATCTCCTCTCAGGTTCTTCTGCTAAATATATTGTTCAGGTCCCTCTACTTTTTCTATAACTTGATTTTCAGGTCCCTTTATAATTCTCAAAACTTTATGATTTTTATTGAAACGAAACAATGCTAAGATGCAAAATCAAATTGTGACATCTACAGAAGGCTTGGAAAGCCCTCTCAACCCTGTTTATTGACTTGTCCTTAAGAAAGAACATAATTTTTTTTGTTTTTTTCTTTTTTTTTTTGAGAATTTGCAATGGCCAAGTAAACTTGGTTTTCCAATGAAAATTCAAGCTTAGGTTGTGCCAAATTCCTAGTTTTCACAACTAAACTTTGTTGTTGTTTTTTTTCTTTTTTTCACTTTTTTTCTTTTTTTATATATTTTTATTTTTTTTTACTCAAAATTATTCAGGAGAAAGTGAAGGAGAACCATCAATGTGTTTGTCCAGGACTTCCATCTCCCTCTGTTGAGAAATTTGTTGTAGGAAAGCTTCTTTGTTGACAGGATTATTGTATATTTTCAGCCTATGTCCATTAACTATGAATGTACTTGCTTCATTAACTATTGTTTGTAATTTGACTAAGGCATTGTCATATACTTCTGCAATCTCATATGGACCAAGCCAATTAGTTGTGAAATTTTCCTTAAATTTTTTGAATTTAGAATCAAGTAGTAAGGCCCGGTATCCTACCTTAAACTACCACTACTACATTTCGATCCAAAATCCGAGGGTTTTTTCCGACGGCGCGTGGATTTCTCTTTTTAAACTTACAAAAAATCACAAAGATTCTTTTTTTTAATAAATATGGCCACAAGCGTCGGTTAAGCGACGGCTAGTCTCATAACCGTCTCATAACCGTCACTTAACCGACGGCACGTTAGTCAAAAAAATTCATTCAAACAAACAAAGAAAAGCACCCAAAAGTCACATAGGGCGCCAAAGGATTCACCTTTTCACATTATTTTCCCACACCAGGGAGGGAAAGTCCAGGTCCTGTCTCCAAATTGCTTCACCTTGCACGAACAAGTGAGGATACCGTGAGAAGGTTGTT
>LPNX010603847.1:890386-981584 GCA_001517045.1 Pseudotsuga menziesii | reverse complement strand
GAACATTTGATTCTTTCCAGGAATTCTGACTAGAGTATGTGGTGGTTTATTATAACAGCAACCTTAAAAGTCTTACTGGGTATCAAAGGGTGCCAAAGAACTGAGTAAGTAATCCAAATTGTGCAATTATGTGGCTTCACCCATGGAGAGATGACAGCCAGCTTTATTGTGCCTAATTTCTTGCCAAAAAAAATCCTGTAACAAACTGTCAGTTTAGTCTAAGAGGTTGTTGAGTATGTATTGAGGGTGGTTTGAGACAAGAAATCACTTTGAGGTTTTATGTCCCATCTCTGGATGTAGCGCCCTACCATTGGGGGCTTCTTTCTTTGGATAGTTGACCTTTGACCTATTGGTGCACGTACTTTATGGAGGATGTCCCACTTTGGAGAGCAGCTACACATTATTTGTGGCCATTTGTGGTTGAGTGATTCATTGTCAAAATATTTTTGCATGGTTATATGCCTAGTTTTATGGCAAGCATTCACCATTGAAGAGCCCTTTCATTATGAGAGAATCTTTGCATCACTTGAGGGGTATCTTCCCTTATTTATAGAGCCATCCCACCTTGAAGGTGTTTTATGCCATGTATTACACCTTTTGAAGACAGCTAGCATTGGAGGATATCTAGGATGATCAACCCCTAGATCTAAGGTCCAACTACCCTGTTTTGTGGACCTGCTGCATGTTTTGGGGCCTATCCTAGTGGAGTGACTTCACTTTGTGGACATTGAGGCTTGGCTTGGACATTACTTGGATATTTCTCCTCATTCCTTGGAGGCGCTCTGCTTTTTTAGGCCTAATGTATCTCAGAACTTTACCTTTAACAAACAGTTACATATTGATATAAGCCACTATACGGTTTCCTTAACTGCTGTTATATTTTGTATGGACTGCTATTATGTTTTAAGGGCTTCTTGGTTGGGAGATTTCGTCAAACACTTCAATACAATCCACCTTAAGTGCCTCTGAACTACTGATATGCTTTGTGTAGGTTGCTGAGTTTTAGTGTTTTCTTGGTGTATAGGTTTTGACAAACAGTTTAATGACAAATGATTTCTGGAATGCATTTAACATTAAGCAGCTTTTGCATATAAATAATGACTATAAACTCATGAATAGCGGAAATGCATAAAATAGATTGCAGACCTGAAATTTTATTTGGGACAACCACACATATTCCAGAAACTGCTACTCCGTTGTTTATACTGTTGTTTTGATGCAAACTGCTACTCCATTGTTTATCTCACAAAGGCTACCGTCGTTTAGTATTTAAAGACAATTTTATTGCAGAACTTCTCATTCATGCCTAGGTTTCACTAAATAATGCTGAGGAATGTTGATATAATGGCGCAGGTTGCATTTTGAAGGCTTAGGTATGCCTAGGACTGCTTCTCTAGATCCATATGTTCTTTTTGTTGGTAGAATGTTGGTGGGGTTATATGATGGATAAGGCACGCCTCATAACAAGTTCACACACTTCTCCTACTGCTGTTCACACACAAGATTCATTATTAGAGGTTGTTACATGCTCAATTTTTTTGGCTTTTTTCTTATTCATAGTTGTATGAGACTATTTTGGGGTTTAAAAGTTCCCATAATCCATGTAGATGTGCCCAGGACTGCTATAGGTTCCTTGTGTTTTCTTTGCTCACAATTCCTCTAAACTTTGTCAGAGTTCCAAGTACAGACTCTATAAGCTTAAAGCTAGCTCCTAGCTTCCCCAACAGCTCTTCCTGCTTTGGCTTGCCCAGGGCTGGGCCATGACCTGTTGACAGCCTGTTAGGCTGGGTCGCGACCATTGTGAGGACTTCTAGGGCTGCCATGACTGTTTTGAGTTCTGATCTGTGACTTCTAAGGTCTGTTTAGTGGTTAGTATACTTGCTGGTGTCTACCTGTTGATGTCTAGAGTTCTAAACTGTGAAGTGTATCCTTGGAAGGTGACTTTGCCCTCTCAGCCTCCTTGAGGCTGCTACTATTGTGTTTGAAGGTGTCTTCTGTCTTGGTGAAGGTGTTGCTGCAGTATGAGGGTGTTAGTGTATGGCTTAAGGCTGCTTCTGCACATTTGAAAGGTACTGCAATTGATTGATGTATGGTTGTACTACAAGTCAGTGAATGTAAGCATGGTACAGTCAAACTAACTGGTGCATTTGGTGCATTTAGTGTCATATAGTCAAATACAGTGCACAAAACAAGAGCACACAGGGATCTCTGCACAAGTACTTATTACTCCAACATTCTGAAAAGGTCCAGGCCAATAATTTCTCACACAGACTTGTAGAACTCAACTGAATCTTGAGATTTATGTTCTTTCATAGTCCAAACAGCTGATTTCATTTCTTTCAATGTCAAAGGACTTCTAATGTACTAGTTTTCCACTTAAACCAAATGCTGGAAATGACCAGCTAGCAATGGTCTTGATTAGAAGCACTCTTATCTGAAATGCGAGAGGAAGAGAAATATCCTGTAAATAAGTGTAGAAAGCCTGTCTATTCTCCCTGGATTCCTATTTTCACGTCTATTTCTAAGTTTTATGGAAGAAAGGTAAAATTCTATTTGCATATGTTTCAAGTAGTCATCCCCTGAATCAACATAGCTCTTTCTGGCTTTGATAACACCACTTTCCATTGTGTCTGCCATTTTCTGCAAAACATATTCAAGCCCAGCAACCTAGAGCAATATTATATGTATTGAAGTCCAAAAACCCACTGACATTTAGTTGTGCTCTAAGATCCTACTCTTGTAGTTACTAGTTGTACTCTGACTTGCCCTTGCACCTATTGCTTGGCCATCAATTTTCCCCAGCCTCTTAACAAATGAATCGATCCCCCCTCTCCCTCCTCGCTCCCAACAAGTGAAGGAACCAACTCCCGGACTACTGAAATTACTTTCCTACAATTACTTTGTAGTATATTTTAGATAAGTGATGTGTGGTCAAGAATCCCATTAGGTAAAAGAGAGCTAGTGTGGATGTAATGTTAGTGAATTCTGAATTTCTCATGTATTGTCTTAGTTTCAATCCTGCAATTATCAGTAAGTCACATAAAATATGGTGTTTTATGGAGGCTCAAGTGCTCATGCTTTTGGCTGCCAGTGCGAGGTCTACAAAAATGACAAATATGCCTCCACGAAGTTCAGCAATGGCAATTCCTATTGCAATTGTTGGTCATGCTATGCCAATCACATTTCCTTTTTCCTCAAACCAACCAAACCGAGTGTTTCCTATGACTTCACAAGATCCTCTACAAAAGACATAGGCAAGCATTCATCCAAACCCATATCCTGCAGTAACCTTGAATGCTGATGATTCTCAATCAAATCAAAGTATTGCAACTTCTAGAAATCAACATGAATCTTCAAATTCAAGTGATGCAGGGATAATCCCAGCTCCTCTCATATCAATTATCCACAAACTTTTCCCAAACAAGTTCAGACTCAAGCCAGGTCCCAGATCTAGTTTTTAAATTACCTTCATTGCTCTTTACTAATTTATTTTTGTTCATATTACAGAATTTCCATTTTTTTTTAATTATGTATGTCAGGTGCCTTTGGAAATAATATCATTTTCATCACAGTCTCACAATCCCCAAGCCTAAAGGGAATTTTAGAGACAATGTGGGAGAAGATTGTTCGAAGGAAGAAACCTGAATTTCAGAATGTTGAGGATGCACATAGACAGCTGCAGCAGCAGTTGCTGAGGCAGGCCAAATGAACTCTTGTGGTTTTGGATGATGTTTGGTCCAAGGCAAATTTGGAAAACTTGTTGTTTAAAGGGGAAGGTTATAAGACCCTTGTAACAACACGGGATTGTTCTACCGTCCCCACAACAACCTCTACCCGACTTTATGAATTACCATTGCTGGATGATGCTAATGCTCTGCCCCTTTTCTGCTTTTGGGCGTTTGGACAGAAATCAATTCCAAGCAATGCAGATGAGTAGCTAGTCAAGCAGGTATGCCTCTTACAGTACTACTAAAATGCTATTTACATGCAATATATTATTGTACAATTTTGATTGAGTTTAGTGATTGCGATACACTAAATGTCTCTAATTTACAAGAAATTACTGCAGTGGCGTATAATGGTATCCCTATGATTCCAAATTAATACTTCGTCTATTGTATCAATGTTCCATTAAAAGAGTTTCTAGGAATATACTCAATAGCATATTCATCTTCATATGCAATAAAACAAAAACCTGTGAATGAACTTTAGGTTTATTAGACCTGATATTCATGCTTTCCACAACAGCAAAAAAATGTGTGTAATTGGTTTTCCACTTATTGTTGTTGATGTATGAATCACAGGTTCAAGCTGAATGTAAAGGCCTGCCACTTGCTCTAAAGGTGATTGGAAGCTCTTTGCATGGTCAACCTCGTCCGGTGTGGGATAGTGCCAAGAACAAGATTCTAAATGAGAAATCGATATCAGATTATCACAAAGAAGGGCTTCTTAGATGCTTGGAGACTAGTATTGATGCCCTGGATGAGGAAGCACGGGAGTGCTTCTTAGACTTGGGATCATTTCCAGAGGATAGAAAAATCTCAGTGGATGCATTTTCGGACATTTGGGTTTATGTGCGCAAGATGGAGTGGCATGATGCTTTTTCAATCTTGTTAGAATTTGCCGGCAAGAATCTGTTGAATTTAACAAGCAATCTCAGGTAAGCGCCTTCTTTTCTATGTGTTGTGTGCTCAAGCACTTTTGATCGTGGATTTCTTTGTCTTATAAGTTATGTTGTCTCAGTAATTTGGTGTAGTAAGAGCAAGGAAATCAATTATGGCAGTGCCTCTGAGCTGTACTTTTCTCAACATGATGTAATGTGAGACTTGGCCATATATTTGTCATCCCAAGGAAGTCTAGTTCGTAGGAAGAGGTTGTTTCTGCCCAAACAGGAGGACAGTTCACCAGGAAAATGGGAGCTGCTCAAGGATCAAGCATTTGATGCTCAAATTGTTTCCATTCCCACAGGTGGGTGATTTTAACAGCTTTGTTTTAAACATAGATAGTTTTTTGCTTCAAAAACTGGAGTCAAAAGAATTGTATTGGGAGTTTCTGCTTCTTTTCTCTGGTCCTTGTGTTTCATGCTAACCAAAAAGTGTAACTTACAAAGGATATAGACATCCTGTCATGGACCTGGCCTAGAAACCAGAGAACCTTGCCAAAGAAAATCTTATGGGGTTCTTGAAAGCAATTTCTCTAAAACTGCACTTTCAATCACCAAACACCAAATTCTTCTGAATTTCTGCTAATTATTTTACCTTGAAAATCATAACTTTCTGTATACCCAAAATTAGATTTGAGGTAGTTGGTAATGTACACTATATTCTTTCTATCTCTGATTTTCTCTTGAGACAAAACGCTCAATTTTGCTGCTTAGGCTAAGCAATCAAGTGCAAAGAAAAACTATTTCTTTTTGTGGAACATTCACCATCTTAGTTCGCGTACATTATTGAGTCAATTCGCAAGATTCTCTGTGCATGTCGTATGTGAATCTTATCCTACACCAAATAGGTTATCTGCATAAACTGTTCACAGACTAATTTCATAGTGTGTGCATAACCTATAATGTATGTAATGATTTCATAGAAAAGATATGTATGTAATGATTTCATAGTGTGTGCATAACCTATAATGTATGTAATGATTTCATAGTGTGTGCATAACCTATAATGTTCTAATTGGCATTTGTGGTTTACCTATGTAGGTGCAATGGAAGACAAACAATGGTGTGAGATGAATTTTCCTGAAGCGGAGGCTTTGGTTTTACTCTTTTCTGCAAGCAAATACATTCTTCCATTATTTTTGAGTTCTATGAGAAAATTGAAGGTCCTCATAGTATTCAGTTGTGGATCCAAGAGAGAAGCAGTGAACGGTCTACCAGCCTTATCTTCACTTACTCAGCTTAAGGAAATGCACTTGGAGAGGTTGAATCTGTCCCCACTTCAACTTGTAGGCTTGAACTTGCAGGCTTTGCAAAAAAAAATTGCATCTTTGGTGCAGTCAGCAAACACAAGCTTTGATGCTTTATTGGATGCTCTTCTTTCAAGTGCCAAACCTTCTCCACAATTGGGTGGTCTTGCAAAGCAAGCTCTCTATTCAATTGCTTAGTGTGTGGTAGTTATTTGCCTTGCTACAAGAGATAAGAAATGTGCATCTACTGTAGAAATGCTGATGAACATTCTGAGAGACAGTAGTAATCACTTCCGTAGTAAATATAACCAATTTGAAATTATTATTTTTTTTTAAATCACTTCCGTCGCTTAAGCGACGCTTATACCTGTCGCTTATTCGACGTGTAATCTGTATCTCCATCACTTAAGCGACGGTTATTCCTGTCTCTTTTCCGACGGAATAATGAAAAAAATTGACTACCGTCGATTAAGCGACGGCCTTTCTGTCGCTTAACCGACGGCATGAAGGTTATTTTCTCAAAAAAATTTCACTACCGTCGAAGATATTATGTCGCTTAACCGACGGTTACTTAGGTGTCGCTTAACCAATAGTTACTTAGGTGTCGAATAACCGACGACAAGTTTCCGACGCTTAAAAAAAATTCAAAGTGTCGTACATGCGACAGGGAAGTGTCGAAAATCCGACATGATGGCCATTGGATTTTTGGTCAAAATGTAGTAGTGTACTTTTTCTTGATGAACTTATTATGCCATTGTGCTCTTTATTGTTGTACTATAATTTTCTATTCTACTGCAGCCTGCCTCATCTCATCTAATTGATTTAACTGCATTATGCTCTCTTTTTGTGCTTCATAAAGTTCTACCCTTGGATCAGCTGCTAATTTAAAGTATGAATTTGAAATTCAATTGGCAATAGCACTTGCTTACCATAGACTAGCTGATAGGGAGTAAAACCAGTATTGTTCTTCCAAGTAATCCTATATGCCCATAGATCTTCATGAATATTGTCTGACCAATCTTTTTTGTGCATTTGAATTGTCTTGGTCATGATTGTTTCCAAAGTTTTATTGGTGGACTCTACCTGTCCATTGGGCTGTGGGTGGCAAGGGGTAGATTTCTTGTTCTTGATTTTGTACTTGTCTACTATCTCTTGCATCGTCTTAGAATTAAACTGTGCTCCTTGATCTGTAAAAATTTCTCTAGGAACTCCAAATCTAACAAATATTTCTTCAAAGAGAAAATTGACTGTTGTTTGTTCAGTTTCTCCTGCTAGTGCTTTAGCCTCCACCCATTTTGTAACTTAGTTAATACATACCAATATATACCTTTTTCCTTTTGATGGTGGATTGATTGGTCCAATGAAATCGAGAGCCCATTTTTCAAATGGATCTATTAGAACCTGTGGCTGAAGTGGCATCTTGTCTAATGGTACTGATATTCCCATCCTTTGACAAATATTTATTATTTTGTATGTTGTTAGTTTATCTGCAAAATGGCCACCACATGGTTCATCATGACAAGCTTTCAAAATGTCTAAAACATCATATTGCCTGACACATATTCTAATTATAAGATCATATCTTGTATAGAAAATATCGCCATTCACCCATATGTGTCTCGCACTTTGTTTAATGATTATTTTCTTCTCGTTTGATGTCATGGAGGGTGGTATTTTTCTGATGATAATTAGTTATCTATATCAGCATACCATGGAGTTATAAGAGAAATAGAAAATAAGTGTTCATCAGGAAAATTATCTGAAACAAGAACAACCTCACTAGAATTGCTTAATCGGGATAAAAAGTCTGCCACTTGATTTTCCCTTCCAGCTCTATCTAGGATAGTAATGTTAAATTCCTGCATCAATAAGAGCCACCTTGTTATCCTTCCATTAGTGATGGGATTGTTCATTAAATACCTTAAGTCAGAGTGATTTGTACAGACAAAGATTTCATAACCAATAATGTAATGACGAAAGTTGTTCACAGCATGTACTACTGCCAACATATCCTTTTCAGTAACTGTATATTTCATTTCTGTAGGGGTTATATTTTTGCTAATAAAGTAAATAGCATAATCCATAATTTTTTCTTTTTAACCTAAAGCTGCCCCAATTGCAGTGTCTGATGCATCTGTGGATATATGAAATGGCAATGTCCAATCCGGCCCCCATAAGATAGGTGTTGAGAATAACTTTTCTTTAAGTGTTTGAAAGAAAACTTGACAAATGGTATCCCAATGAAAATTTATATCTTTGGAAAGTAATTTGAATAGTGGCAAAGCTATTTTATGAAAATGTTCAATAAACCTTCTATAATAGACTGCATACCCAAGAAAACTTCGACTCACATCTTTTTTTATTTTTAGGTTCCGATAAATTCACAATGAGTTGTATTTTTGTAGGATCCACATTTATTACAAATGATGAAATATGATGACCTAACACTATCCCTTCATTTAACATCATGAAACATTTTTCATTACTAAGGGAAAGATTTGATTCTATGCATCTCTTTAGGATTTTCTCTAAATTGTCCAATGCATCTTCAAAATTGTTGCCATACACAGAAAAATCATCCATATATACTTCGACACATTCATGAATTAAATCAGCAAAAATAGCCAAGACTGCTCTCTGAAAAGTGGTTGGAGCATTACATAGACCAAAAGGTTAAACTTTATAGGAATATGTACCCCATGGGCATGTGAAATTAGTTTTGTCCCGGTCTTCTAATGCAATTCTGATTTGATTGTATCCAATAAATCCATCTAAGAATGAAAAATATGTTTTTCCAGCTAGTGCATCCAATACTTGATCAATGAATGGTAATGGAAAATAATATTTAAGTGTTGCTTTGTTTAACTCCCTGTAATCCACACAAATTCTAGACTTTCCATTCTTTTTAGGAACAAAAACTAATGGAGAAACCCATTGACTGTCGAAAATAGGGTAGATAAACCCTACCTTCAATAACTTTTACAGTTCTTCTTTGACTATTTCTTTCAGGATGGGGTTCATTCTTTGTTGAGGTTGCCTTAGAGGTCTTATATGTCCATCTATGTAAATATGGTGAGTACATGTTTCCTGATGAATTCCTGGCATGTCACTGTACTCCCAAGCAAATGCTTTGTGATACTTATTTAGTAATGCAATCAATTTTTCTTCTTGTGATAATGTAAGATGTGCACCAATATTTAAGTATTTTCCACGAATGATCTCAATGGTTTTTCTTTGAGCATTTGTAATGTAATGAACAGAAAAAATATCATCAAATGATGTTTCCAAAGAATCGATTATGCAATTTTCTTGAAAGTCTTGGCCTAATACCTAATGTGCAACAATATATTGCATGTTCCTTTATTTTTCAGAGATATCAAGTTCTGAAATAAATTAATCTAGCAAATATTCATTATTCTCTTCTCGAAAATCAAAAGCTTTATTAATACTTAAGATAGGATGAATTAATTCTTCTTGTTGCTCTTTTGTTTCATTGATCCAAGATAACTGATCTGTCATAGAAGGTCTTTGAGCAGAAGGATACAGTGTAATTTGTTTCCTTTTTGTTCCATGTGAAATGATCATGTTTCTTGCTCTACAACCAATAAAAGCATTAGTTGTAGCTAAGCAGGGTATTCCAAGAATTAGTGGATGTCCCCCTAAGTTATATTTTGGTTGAAGAACCAAGAAATCTACATGATACTCCCATGAATCCATAGAAACTATGATATCTTCAAGTATCCCTTTTGGTGCTATATTAGATCTATCATCTAGCTCAAGGATTGTAGTGGTTGGTCTAAGATTCTTCAAATCCAGATATTTCATTATTTCCAGTGTCATGACATTAATAGATGCACCTAACTCAATTAATGTTTTTGAAATTGAAAAGTTGTTGATTGTTATTGTTACCATTGGAATTCCTGGATCAACATATTTCTCAACAAAAATAGTATTTGACATTAATCCTGCTAAATTTCCAAGTACATGAATTGTTGGTAGATCTTTCTTTCGTCTGTTATTCTTGCTTAAACATAACTCCTTAATTGCTTTTGTATAGATTGGGATATCCTTGATAGCTTTCAATAAGGGAATTTTTGCACAGATGTTTGTTAATTCATTTAAGACATCAAATCTAGGAAAAGAAATTGAATTTTTTTTCTTAACCAACCTTTCTGGAAAAGGAGGTGTTTGAGGTATTATCATTTTTTCCTTCTGAGTTTGTTTGTCTAGCTATAATTTTTTTGTATTAGATTTTTTTAGAATTTTCTTTTTTTCTGTTTTTTCTTCTATGAGAAGAGGGGATTCTTTTTCCAAAAAATTTCTAGACCTCAAGTGGATATTTGAAATGGGAAGGATTGAGTATGAAACTGTTGTTCCTTCATCAATATTGTACATGGGTTTCTCCACTCTATTATTAAGATTTGGTACCGATTGGGCTGGTAACTAAGTTGGTCGAGGTGGAGGTTGGTTAGATGGGAGCTGAATTTGTTGGGTTTGGGTCAGTTGAGGAATAGTATTTGGCTATGGAGGAAATGAAGGTTGACTCTACTAGTATTGTGGGTAAATAAAAGATTGTTGGTAAGGATGTCGGTAGGCATGTTGATATGTGTGGTTTCCATGAGCATATCCTCGCCAATTTTGAACAGGATAGTTTTGTTTTGGTTGAGGAGACCAAGTCTACCAAGGCATAGGTGCATTCCATGAATTTTGAACAAGATATTGATAAATTGGAAAAAAATGTTGCATATGGTCTTGAGACATACCTGGAAAACGTCGTTGCCATGGTCTTTTCTGTGAAAAAAGTTAAAGAGACTCCATGCTTTGGCTTCCTTCTACTTGAGCTACTTGTAATTCTTTCAACCTAGAACATTCATCAGTCTTATGATTTTCTGCACATAACCCATAATTCTTAACATTATTTAAAGGACATTCTTTCAATGGATCTTTCTTCCTACATTTAGGACAGAAAATTGACAGAGATTGATCTTGTTTATATTGTTGTTCTTTTCTTTTCTTAGTTTTTAAGAATTCTACTTGTGTCCCTAAAGTACTCATAATATTAGCATTAAAATATTCTAACAAGCTTCCAAACTCAACTCTTGATATACTCCCTGTTGCTGATTTAGTTGTCTTTGAAGTGATATCTCTTTTCCCTTTTCTTGCTCTTCCTCTTGAATACTTTTGACATAACTCTATAATTTCATCAAAATTTAATTAAGAAAAATATCCTTTCCCCATTACATTAAGAACATCAAGATACTCATCTTGGACACCTTTCAAGAAGATTGTTTTGGTGATGTCTGAAGTCAAAGAAGTATATTTAGATTTTTGTAGATTATACAGAAATATTTCAATATATTCTTCCAAACTTTCATCTTCTTGCTGAGACATCTTAAAAATATCATCTTTCGAATCTTTAGATCTACAATATGCTTGATATTTTTTAAGAAAAATCTTTCTCATGTCATCCCAACTAGTGATAGTGTGTTCTCCTAATCCCATGAACCATTTCAGTGCAGCAGTTTTAATATTAGCAGGAAATACGCAAAGATTGTGTGTATCATCAGTATATCCATAGGTATGACATAAAATATCAAATAAAAATAAAAATGAGTCAGGATATTCAGAAGTCATACCATAAAATTTAGGTAAAATAGATGGAATGTTTTTCATTTTTACCTCTCCTAGGATGATACTAGTATCTAATATTGGAAAACGAAGGGTAGTTTCATGTTCTTCTTCATTTCCTCTATATTATACTCTTTCATTTCTTCTATATTCTTCCCTCTCATTTCTTATGTCTTCTCATCTTTTATTTTCAACTTCTAACCTTCTTTCATACTATCTTCGTTGGTCTGGAGTTGGTCCTCTAAATACTTCTTCCTCGGCCATTTATCTTTGTTTGTTTTCCATATCCATCCTTCTTTCATAATCTCTACATTATTCTGCAGTTAGTCCTCCTTTCTTAGAGGTTTCTTCCTCAGCCATTTTGAAATTATCAACAGTTGTTGTAATGAATCCTCTCTTCTCAGATGAAGAAGTCCCTGTTATTTCTATTTTTGGGGGGTTTTATTACAAATATTCCTTTTTCGTCTCTCTGTCTTGACATAAAAAATTAAAATAAAAACTAAATTATGCTCTGTGTTTTTTTGTTTTTTTTAATGAGATAAACTTCCTAAGTCTATTTCTAAATATACTTCCCCTGCAACGGCGCCAAATGTTGGCCCAATCTACTGTCGTAAATCAGAGCTTAAGTTTTAAATGTCAACCCGGTGTCCTAAGACTTAGAAGCACATCCAAAATTTATGGACTTAGAACTAGACTAGTTTGAAATCTACTATGCTTCGGAAATAAACCTAAAATCGTTTATATGTTGTAAGTCTAGAGCTACCAAAATCCCTTACAGAAAATGTATGCATTGGCATATTTTAACTCAACCACATCTAAATCATTAATTATAAAATAAATAAATAAACTATAACAGTGCTATTCCATTGTGTAAAGCATAAAACACTGAGTTCTTTTACAAGAACTGTCAATTCACAATGTTTTTTTTTTTTTGCATAATTTTTTTATAATAAAACTAAAACAATTCCTAGGAAACATATGCTACTACTAATCATAAACCCTACCTATAGCTCACAATCTAAAACTCACTTGCATTCAAATTTAAATGGAGTTGTATTGACGAATGTGGTTTTGAAATTTAATATTATAAATAGTAAAAATGCATCTACAGGAAATTAGAATGTGCATCTACAAGAAATTAAAATGTGCATCTACATGAAATTAAAATATGCATCTACAGGAAATCAATTAAAACATACCAAACGTAGTAGTAAAAGAATTGGTGTGCAGGATTAGCAGAGTGGGCACTGCTTCGCTCACATACATCCAGTTATATGATCACCAACAGCCAAAATGATTTCATACCATGCCAAAACAAATTCACTCACAAATGTTTGAATTCTAAATTCTTATTGCCGAAAATGCAGAGTTTCACACAATTTGTCGGATGGCTTTGCATGGAAAGAATACAAATAGTTATACTAATTGTTCAAAAACTGAAATGCTACAATCGTGCTATAGATCATAATGACAACTTTCCATAACCCCGAGCTCACCCTCAGATCCACAAAAATAGGAGAAAATTTCTGAAATATTAAAACAATCACATTTTTATGCTTCCTGGCAGCACAGGTGGTTGTCTTTGACCCACATTGACTCAACACCTGTGAGGGCTATCTCGTGAAGTTGTTGGAAATAAATCCATCCTTGGACATCAAGGATTCTCCTGCATATTTCAAATCTCGCCCAGTCATCCTAGAAATATCCAAACCTAGGAGCATTTACGGGAAGTTAGCAAATCCTATAATTTTATTAAAATTTAGATTTAAATGCTTTAAAAACTACAAAATTTGATTCATTTAAAAGTAGCAACAATTATGCCTTAGTTTGATGAGCTTCAAGGTTTTATGGGTGAAATATGAGGGTTTGAAGATGAAACAAAATGGATTGAAGAGATGGCTAGAAGGGTTAAGGCATCAAAATAGGTGTCAAAATAGCATCCAACACTAACTATAACATATGCCAACATACATGAAAATGGAAAAAACACTAAGAAACAGTTAATTTATACGTACCAATAAAATTCAATATTTATATCACAATATAATTTCAAAATATATAGATTAGATATATTATTGCATACCTTGTACACTTCATTGGAATTCATCATCTTCTTCTTCCAAGTCATCATATGTATCATCCGATATAGAGTCAACATTGTAAGGATTGGCCATATCATCATCGTCATCGATGCTAGTTACTATCATCATGTCATCGTCGATATCATCTTCATGGACATTGTCTACTACATCATCCAATTCATCTAATTCTTCGACATCTTCTTTTGGATCATGATCATCTAACTCATGTTGATCGTCTTCAACATTTTCTTCTTCTTCAAGACCCACTTCATTAACTTCCTCTATGTTATACTTTACCGACATTCCCCTTGGATTGTGTCTCACAATAAATTACCAACCCGCTCTACCTCGAATCTCAAAGTAAAATACTTGTTAACATTGGATTATAAGAACATAGGGCTTCGTTCCTGGCTCAAACAACCTTGTATTTACCAAGGTAAATCCATTATCACATTCAATAATAGTTTTATTAGGATCATGTTGATTCAATCGTAACCTGTACCATTTGACAACGAACAAAACTACCTTGAAGGAGTTAAAGTCACACTAAATAATATCTTCTAGATACCCATAGTATCAATTTTTTGAGAGTTCTGGATGTCTGTCACTTCTAGAGGAAACATTGGTCACCTCAAAGACTGCAGACCATATCCCACAATCTAATGTTTTATTCGTTTCATCCAACTTTTTGATGCGATATCTACATCCATTGCACTACATAGCCTTATGGTGTTTTACCTACAACAATCCATACACGAAAAGATTACATAATGATCCAATATTTATGATTAAGTTCATTTTTATGCCATACAGGGAAAAAATCAACGTGCACATCAATATGTTTGCAGAAAAAATAAATAGTGTGGTTGATTAATATGCTTGTATGCTTATCTTTTAAACCATATGCTAAATCGATTTCCCTTTATGTAAGATTGGTATCTCCATGCAATGTGTTGCTTTAACCAATGAAGCCACACCTTCCCATGATATTTCATGACTAGATTGTTCACATCGTTCAATCCATACCTTCATCCAAACAAGATTGTTTGCGATATATAAATGAAGTGCATCCCACTCTCGACCAACTGCTTGATGATAATAAATTTAAATTCAATACAAATGTATATTCACTTAACAAAGTATACACTCTTAATTAATGCAATATATTGAATATAAAAATAGAATATGTATGATATATATACATTAAAATCAACAGTCAAATGTATTATATTAATTAATCTCCACTAGCTAATAATTACCTTTCACCTTCCTCGATCTGCCTTCCCCCTTCGGGTACTCCCCTTAAAAATTGTTATTGGAGTTTGGATCACAAATGTGACATAAATTGAGATTTGACACTAAATTAGGAATACATTCACTAATATACAACATGTTTTGGTATACCAAATATCCCTCCATCATAGAACCCTCAGCACATGCTCATTGTCTAACCAAACCCTTCATAAATTTCAAGTGCCTCTCAACCATCCACATGGACCTTAAGTGCACAGGTCCACATAATTCAATCTCTTCAACTTGGTGTATGAGGTAGTGTTCCTATGCATTGAAAAATGTCGAAGGTAGATGCTTCTACATTTCACACATGAGACGAAGAATTTCTCTCCTCCAATACTTTATATATTCTTTATGGATTTCTTTAGATGATAGCTATCTACAAGTGACGCAAATCAATCACGATATTTAACCAAAAAAACATTATATTACGTAACATAAATTGGTGCACAAAAATCAAATATAAGTTCTACAATGAATTAAACAAACACTAAGGATATGCAAAAAAACACTACTTATGTCATGTATTTCCCAAGATTATGTATAACTTGTTTTACATTGTTGTCAACTTTGTTCGGGAGAGAGAGAGAGGTAGAACATACTATAACAATATACAATCGTTTCATTCTTTAAACAAAGAGTAGAAAAACAAAATACCAACAATATGCAATGGAATAAAAAATAATAATTATATGGATACCATAATAATTACCTTCATGAAGACATGACAATCATGTGTTATCGCCCCCACAAAATCACCTTTCTTTGTTATGATATTCCTCATGTCCACACAAAATGCAGTGGGAAATTTAATTTTTCGCATGACTTATTTTACAACATTACTTTGCTACTATGTTAACATCTATGGAAGTGATTTGGTCTTTGTTGCTATGAAATTGAATGACGTCTTTCATTGCATGGTTTCCTTCTTGAATGTCTTTGCAAATTTTGATGATTTTTTCTTTCTCAGTCCTTCCATCCAATATTCACCAATGTTTCAATCACATTCTTTCTGATATGCATTGTATCAAACAGATGAGCAATTTGTAGGTTCTCATAGTAGGGAAACCTACTGAACTGTTTATGATAACTTTTCATTCCTCGTGGAATCCCATTAATGCCTTCATGATCATGATGGCCATCATGAATCATGGTTTATAAAGAAATTACAGGAAACAACACACAATAAAAAGAATACATAACATTTCATAAATGATGATTCATATGTACCTTGACGATTTCTATTATATTGCAACTTCCATAGGTGAGGTGTCATTCTCTAGGGTTTTAATGCAGTCTCTTACTTCCCATTGAATAGATTTTTTTGGTAGTTTGTTACCTATGATTCTTAGAGAGGAAGTTCCTATACTCATCAAATACCTCCTTTCCTAATATTTTTGAACGACAAGATTTTATCTTAGGACCACAAACTGGACATGCAAATTTTCCCTTTGTCCGAAGACCTACATAAAGAGATGGAATATCTATGTCAATTATAATTTTTATAAAATGAATGGAATATTTTAAAAAACATGCGTGCATGGTATATTAACTAGTTCGTATTATTAAATGCAATTAAAGTGGAACTTATAATTACAAACCGCAAAAATTGGTTAACCTTGGGGCATCATGTATTGTCCATACAACCATTGCATGGAATTGAAATTGCCTTTGTCGTATTGGTCTAGATACATCATACATAGTGATTCCATTCCATAACTTTAGTAGCTCATCAATAATAGGTTTGATATATACATTCATATCTTTAACTTGGTACTTACCTGATCGATTTGAACATTTAAAATATATAATTGTGAGTACCATTTAGATATATAAATCATGCACAAGAGAATATATATATATATGATATTAGTATTAAAATTGGAGTCACAACAATCTATGAATCAAAACAATAGATTTCACAGATCAATTATACTGAGAAATGACATGAAACCGTGTAATAATGAGTTCCAGCTATAAAATTACTTATCATTAGTCAGAAGTAGTGATACAATGTAATACAATCGAATTAATATCCATACAATTCAAATTCGTGAGAGGTAATTTGAATTGAGTGCATGAGAGTGACTTAGCTATCAATTAGACACCACTTGGAACATCAGTTAACCACTGAACTCAACCTTGATTGACTCTAACTAACTCAGAGGTAATTTAGACTGAGTCTAACTGAATAGAAATCAACTGCATGCCAAAAAGTAGGTGAGGGTGAATATCTGACTTCATTTAGGTGAGTTGAACTGAACTGCACTGAACTGAGTCGCCAAAAGTAGGTGGATCTACCTTTAATCACTCCAACTAACTGAAATTTATCAAAAATAGGCTAATTAATGAGGAATGTTCCTTTTCGGATCCAGTTTAACCAAAAGGTAGGTGAAACAACCTTCAGTTAACTTATTGGGGTGCATATGTCATGCAGATCAACCCATATTTGCTCCTAGATTGAAGGAGGAGACTCAGTTAGGCTCCTTGATTGAAGGAGAAGACCTAGTTAGGCTCCTTGATTGAAGGAGGATGATCCAGTTGATGATGTAGTCACATTTTTGCGTCAGAAACTTAATATAAGTGGTAAATTAGGTTGATTTAGCCAAAAGGGAGATTATTTATCCTAACACCCCCCTTTAATCATGAATTTGGATAACTTGGGCCCTAGGAACTAAGACCAAAGGTCACCCATTACAACATTGCTTAATAAAACCAAGGAAACGAGGAAAACCCTCATGGGAAAAATACCCCTCCTCAAACTAAACAGGTAGAATCAAGATCAAGTTTTGAATAAAACTTTGTGAAAAAATTGTTGCAATTTGCAGCACTATGCAGCAACAAATGCAGTATCTTGGTTCTTCTGTGCAACAAAATCCTAAGACTGTGCATGTGGACCTATGAATCCAAACTAAATTATTGTTTCTGGAGGAATATTCCTCTTTGGAATAAGAAGAATATGCTCAACTGAATTAGAAATATACACAGTTGCTAGAAAAAGACTGGACCCATGTAGAGCAACTAAAATAAACTGATAAGAGAGAAAAAGTGCTTGAGAATTCGAACCATGTGAAGAAAACCCAAGAAATGGATATATTGCAGCCTTGAACATAAAACCATGTGAGTTAAAATCATCCCCAATCGTTAGTAGCAAGCTTCTAGGCGAATGCAGAATGTATCCATCTTTACTAGTTCTATCAGGAGATGAGCATGTGATCAAATACAAAGGTAGAGAATCTCTAGGATTGTGGAGAGAGAATTCTTGAGATACATAATATTATATAGATTCATAAATAACCATTGATTAACAATATATAATATCAGCAAACTCATAAGAGGAAACTAACATCAAATCCCTAGCAGCAAGTTTGAAGGAGACTTGCGGTACTTGATTTGTCACACCAAAATTGATGAGACCAGCTACAAGCATGATTGAAGGCTCTTGGAATCTAAAAATTGAGCCAAATAATATCAAATCATATCCAAATAATATCATATCAAATCCAAATAATTTCATATCATATCCAAAAGTGTGGAATGACATCAAATCCCCAGCAGCAATTTTGAAGGAGACTTGCGGTACTTGATTTTTCACACCAAAATTAATGAGAACAGCTACAAGCATTAATCAAATATCTTGAAACTTAAAACCTGAACCAAATAATATCATATCATATCCAAATAATTTAATATCATATCCAAGAGTGTGCTTCACCGAGATGGTAAATGCACAATTTTCTCCTTCTTCAAAATTCTGAGTATTGGTTCATGCAATCATGTAGGAATTCGCTGGAAGATATAGATCAATAAGAGTGAATGGATTACTCTTATAATATGATATTATTTCCAAAAAATACAAATTATTACTTTTTTGCACACCAGCAGCAACATTAGAGGGCGAGAACTCGAATTCCTCTTCATTTTCTGAAGCAATCACTGGAAAACTTTGCACATAATTTAAAAAACAATCACTGGAGAATGTCTGAATAGAATGGAAGGATATTTTTTCTTCAATAAAAGAGATTCAAATGTCTTGTTATGGATCATCCATATGATAATATGAGATATCATATCTCTCATAAACTTTTAGAGTAGTGGGAGAAAGAGTCGCTCCAAGGAGACTTTCTTCAATTTGAATTGACTGTGTGGAAGATTCTGCTTCTTCTTCATCTTGAAAAACTTCATCAGAGAGAGTAGAGGCTGAGATTTTTGAATAAATAACTCTTGTGGTGTTGGGTGTTCTCTACAAATTTCTATAATGATCCTCATTGTGCTTGCCAAATGTTCTATCCAATTTTGTCCAGATATCCTTTGGGTATTCAGCAGAATCAATAAGGTAGAGCAAGCTTTGAGAAAGGGCCAAACATATTGTTCCAAAAGCTCTATCACCATCATTTATCCAATCATTCTTAGTTTCATAAGACTCTATACCAATTCCAATAGATACCTTATAGAGACCTTGTCCCTTTAAATATGAAATCATCTTCAACTTCCATTCTGAATATATTGTGGATGGAGTAAAAAGAGGAACTGATAGTCTCAAATCCATATGAAGTTGTACCTGCAATTACAAAAAACAACTAAAATAAGATCGAACGAACTGCACTTTTGGAGTGTGCATCACACCTGGCTTATTCAATCTAGCAAGCTTGATCAACAAGGTTAGCTTCCAGGAATTATGTGGTAAACTCTCTACTTCTGGTGCAGTAAGGAGCATTTTCTAGCAATTTTGCTCAAATTTCTTCAGAGATCCAGCTAGGAACCTATAGAAGAATTTCCTTATCCTGCCATGGATTTGATACCATATAAGGTTTGTCATTACACCAAAACCTGCACATGTTGATGAACATTTGAAATCCAGCACAAGGCCCTATCATCAAGCATGTCGATTAGTCCACATTTTTTATATTCCCAAAGGTGTAGCGGTTATACCATGATGTTGTACCGATACTCCATCACCCCCCCTCCAACGTAGCTCAATGGAATTGAACCTGAGACCTATGCTCTAATAACATGTTAGAAATAATATTCCATTGATATTCAGGCAATGAGTGCTACTATATTCTTTAATTATTTGCAGTGAAAAGGAATGAATAATACCCACTAAACAAAACAAATCTCACAAGAAACAAACAAGAATTTATCGGTATAATTACAGTATAAATAGAAAATAATTTCTTTAATACCATATAAAATTGAGGCACAAAAATCTAAGCAACAAGACAAACTTACAATAGATTTCACAGATCAATTTCACTCAGAAATGACATGAAACGGTGCAATAAGGAGTTGTAGTTGTATAATTTCTACCATTAATAAAAAGTAATCTAAATAAGAATTGCCTTGTCCTTCCATGGCTCTGATACCATATTAAAATTGGAGTCACAAAATATACGAATCAAGAAATAAACTTAAAATAGATTTCACAGATCAATTTTACTCAGAAATGACATGAAATAGTGTAATAAGGAGTTGCAGTTGTATAATTGCTTATCATTAATCAAAAGTAGTGATACAATGCAATACAATGGCATTAATATCTAGACAAATCAACTCCATGAGAGTTAATTTGAAATGAGTTCATGAGAGTGGCTTAGTTGTCAATTAGACACCACTTGGCACATTAGTTAACCACTTAACTCAACCTTTATGGACTCTAACTGACTCAGAGGCAGTTTATACTAAGTATAACTAAATAGAACTCAACTGCATGCCAACAAGTAGGTGAGGGAACATATCTGACTTCAGTTAGGTGAGTTGAAATGAATTTCAGTGAACTGAGTCACCAAAATTTGGTGGAGGCGCCTTTAATCACTCCAGTTAACTGAAATTAACCAAAAATAGGCTAATTAATGAGGAATGTGCCTTTGTAGCTCTAGTTTAATTGAAAGGTAGGTGAAATAACCTTCATTTAACTGATTGGATAACATATGTCATGCAGATCAACCCAGATTTGCTCCTATGTTGAAGGAGGAGACTCAATTAGGCTCCCAGATTGAAGGAGAAGACCTAGTTAGGATCCTTGATTGAAGGAGGATGATCTGGTTGATGATGCAGTCACATGTTTGAGTCATAAACTTAGGATAAGCTGTAAATTAGGCTGATTTATCCAAAGGGATGATTATTTATCCTAACAATTAGGAAACAAAATACGACAAATGAGATGCCACTACATTAAAAAAAAAAGTGTAGACCCAATATACCTGGAATAATCATTGACATCATTATGTGCTCCCTCTTTAGTGACAACCATGGAGGAATGTTATTGTTGATAACAAAAATAGGCCACACCGAGTAAACATATCTCATCTCTACAAATAGATTGGCACCATATGCTGCTAAATAAATCCTAAGATTACGAGGTTCTTCTTTAAATTGAGGCCATTTTTCCTCCATATCTCTAAATGCGGGCCCATCTGGAGGCATTCAAATAATGTCATCTTGACTTATGTTCCTTGCATGGCAATCCATAAATTGTGCTATGTTTTTGCATTTGAACATTCGTTGCAAACGTGAATAATGGGAATATAACGAAGAACCTTGTGAGGCACCTTTTTTGTTACTTGATCTATTTGATATCTATTGATATGACATTCTGGATGTTATGTTGCAAATTCATGACGATTATAATATATAACATGGTCATTTGGGTCACCCACACGGGTGTGGCTCATTGGCAGTTCCGTTGTAATGAAGTTGTTTGTAAATTGGAGGTCATGAGATCAATCCCACCTGGATTTAACCATGTCCCATGTCTTGCGGTGGGTGTGGGGCACCTAGGTTTATAGTGGTAGCGGGAATGGATCCCTGGACCTTGTGTCACACGAGTACGAGCCCGAACCCAATTTCCGATTCCCCTACTCAAGAAAAATAAAAATAAAAACATGGTCATTGGGGCATGCATGAATTGTTTCATACTGCATTCCAATTTTTTTCATGATGGCAGATAAATATCGATATGTGCAAGGTAAAATATTTGACGGAGGTAACAAAAATTCGGCTATCAAGCTACAACAAATTAAAATAAAAAACTAGTTAATATAATATATAAATAATATTAATGAAACAAATTTCATCCATATTAATTTGACTTATGAATTAACAATAAAATTATCAGAGGAACAAAGATAACCTTTATCACGATCATATATATGTGATGGAATATTTTACATACCTTAACATCTGTGTGACTGATATGTTTGAAAAAACATTCATAACCTTCAAGTTCATTATCAACAATATAGCAAAGAGAAGATTTTTATTGGAGTCTTCATAAAGGGGTTCGTATGCCTTCTCAAGAAGAGGTAAATCATGAACATCATCAAAGTCATCAATATTTTCATGATGATGATCATCATCATCATCATCCATTCTAACATTAAATGAATCATGGATCAATGTATTTGTACCGTCATCTTCAACTATGTTATGAGTATGGTCATCTTCTTCAATATGATCATTAACTTGTTCTCCATTATTCATAGCTCCATGTTCCTCCGATACTTGTTTTGAAAGCACTTCCTCTAGACGATATGTTGTAGGATTTCTTTCCTTTATAATTACATGAAAACGTCAATAAATATAAGTTAATATAATAAATATTAAAATAATACATACATTTACCGAAGCAATCAATATAAAAACATTTATAATGAAAAACATACAAATACACGATATTCGTGCACCCCATCAACGTGTTCATGTTCCCTACAATTTTTTATGGCTGTTGTGATCTTTATTCTTCTCCTCTTAAAACCCCTGCATTGACCACATGGAGAATAACATTGCCCATCACCCTTTCTTTTCTGTCCATCCCACAATCTAGCAAGCAATTGTCGATTTTGTTCATATGGATCAGAAATATTGCTATTTGACATTTTATCACAAAGAGTTTGAATGAAGACTATCGATCTTAAAAAATCAATCTCCACACATCACTAATTCCCCAAATCATTCGTCGAAGAATAAAATAATTTCCGCAAATCGTCACTTCTATAGCAAACATGTCAGACTATTTCAAATACCCGATAATTTGATGCATAGTTATCGCTATAACATCTTCATCAGATATCTGACAACCATTATCGAATATGTGACGTATGTTAGAAATTCGACATGGTGTTCTATCAATTTAAAAAAAATTAATCAAATTTCATAATTTTAAAGGTGAAATCCAACGTCACAGTATTTTTCATCAAATGTCGTCGGATTTTCGTCGTATTTTGGGTTCAAATTTTGTAGTGAGTTTGCGGAAGGAGGATTTCAGAAAAGTTGAAAGGAATTCCCACAACCCGTAATTGTGGAAAGCTAAATGCAGAAAGGTAGTTGCGGAAAGGTAATTGCAGAAAGGTCATTGCAAAAAGGTAATTACGAAGGATTTATGTTAGAGTCAGAGTGATGCATTATCGCACTGTTAATTCATAGTTTTTGTAACGAAGAGGTTACTTTACGATTTGTTGATTAGTAAAGGTTCACAATGAAGATATGTGACTATTAGATGAAGAGGAACGACTGAGGGAATATAAGCAAAGATTTAAAACTTCAGACAAGCGTCTTTGTACATTCAATTGGAATATCTAAAGGTGTGCAGAAGTCAGAGATCAAATTATAATATAAGGGTGGTTGGGAGGCCCAAGGACAAGCGCAAGCCTATAGAGGTTCATAGAATCCTTCTCGTTGTTGCTAGTAAACCAGGTGTTGGTTCATCCTTTAGTTGTAGCTAAAAAACTTGGGTGTTGGTGGATTCTACAAGTTGGTGCTTGCAAACTATTTGTAAATATAATTTTGCAGTAATAGGAAGTATTGGTGGTTTTCCCAATTGGGGTTCCACTATAATATTGTTTTTTATGTGTTCATTGTTGATTTTGTTTTAAGTGATAAAAATTTAAATAGATTTCTTAATACCGATTCCCCCCCCCCCCCTCGGTATTACTTGATTTTTTAACAATTGGTATCAGAGTGGGATCTTCACTAAAAGTTTAAACACTTTAAGAGAGATATTTTTTCATTGTGGATCAACAAGTCAAAACGTCCTCCAAGGTTCCAATATCCAATGGAGAAGATTATTATTTTTGGAGCACCAGGATGAGAAGCCATATAATGTCTATTGGACTAGATGTTTATATTTATGTATCAACAGGGTATCTATTTCCAAAATATTCTCCCATGGATCCTGAAGGAATAAAACACTTTGGAAACATTGCTAAACTTGTTAATGTTATCTTGGTTGGATCTAGGACAAATTCCAAACCATCTATGAAGGAGACACCAAGGTAAAAAGGGGAAAACTCCATACTTTTAAAAATCAATTTGAAAGTATAAAAATGAAGGAAGAAGAAAACATTTCAGAATACTTTGAGAGAATTGATGAAATCGTTAATGCAATTCAAGGACTAGGAGCAGAATTGGAAGAAAATGAATAGTTGAAAAAGTACTAATATCACTTCCAATTATTTACAATCCGAATATTTCCACCCTAGAAGATAGATAAGATATTGACAAACTCGCCATGGAATAACTATATGGGATCCTCGTAGCTTATCAAATGAGGATTAGGAAAGATAATTCTCGAAAGAATGAAGCAACTTTTAAAGCATATAAGGTAGCTAAGAAATATAAAACAAAGATTCAATCAGTATATTATGATGATGAAGAATCACTTATTGTTAAAAATATTAAGAGAGGTACTTGTAAGTACAAATGGAAACTACCATTAAAATTTTGTCACTGTGGGGGGATTGGTCACTTTGCTTCCAAATTCCCTTATCCCAAACAAGAATATGATGATGAGTTCCCTAAATATTAAAATAATAACAAAGGGATTTTTAAGAAGAAAAGCAAAAATAAGATCCTTTACTCCATGTATGATAACTTCTCAAATGAATCTAGTGAAGATGAAGATGTTGAAGTCCTATCCATGGGAATAAAGAACAAAATCCCTGAAGAAGAAGTAGAAGGTGTGGTAGATATTGAAGTCGAACTTGTAAGTTCTCTTGAATAATTAGGGAAGTATAAAAGGATGTACTTAAAATCAGAAATTCATATGACATAATTTGAGGAGAAAAACAATGATGTGGAAATAATTATTGCTGACTTAAAAAATCAACATCAAGAAGCCAAAAAGGCTGAAAACAATCTAGAATGGAAACTCAAGAAAAGAGAGCAAGAATTAGAAAAGTTTTAACTTGAATTGATCTTGCTTAGAAATAAGACAAATGAAAAATACTTTCAATCAAAGTTTAAGAGCAGTTCAAAAACTCGGGATGACATCCTAAGTTTCCAAAGATCATTTAGTGATAAAACTGGACTAAGTTATGACAAAGGAAAGAAAACAGAACGATCCTCTTTCATAAATAAAGAAGGAAATAAAATAAGTTATGTTGCTGCACTTATGAGACCAGTTGTAAAGGAAAACAATCAAAATTTGCTCTCTCTCAAAATGAAAGCAAGATAGATAATGTGCCAAGTAGACATCAGCAACTCTTTTTGGGAAATTGTTATGTCTGTAACAATTTTGGACATATAACTAGAAATTGTAAACTAATGGTTTCTATTGGGAAATGCATTACATCACAATATCCTTTCCATAATAATAATGCCACTAGAAGCAATCCAAAAGGAATAAAATATAATTCTCTTTCTCCTCTACAGAGTTATAGTATACTAATGTTACAAATGTGGTAATCAAGTACACATTGCTAGAAATTGTAAATTAGTGATTTCTATGGAGAATGACACCACAAAATCTCAATCCAATGAGAGGAGGGTTTGGAAGAAAAAGGATGATGTGGAAGGTTCAATAGCTCTATGTGCAACAGAAAACAAAATCCATGGCATGTGCACAGTGTATTCTCAAAACACATGACAGGAGACCAAAATAAGTTTGTAAGCCTAAAAAGAAATAAAAAAGGAAAAGTCACTTTTGGAGATAATCTATCCTCTAAAATCATTGGGAAGGGTACAATGGCTCTTAGAGACAAGATGACAGGTGAAAATGCTTTTCTTGTAAAGCACTTAAAACCTAATATTTTAAGTGTAAGCCAAACATGTGATCAAAGAAACAGATGTATATTCTATTCCAAGAAGTGTGAAATCAAAAGAAAAGATTCAGGAAAACTTGTTGGGACTGTTATGAGAACTCCAAGCAATGTGTATATTATAGAAAATGACTAACAATGTTATATGACTCAAATTGATGAAAGTTTTCTATGGCATAGAATGATGGGGCACTTGAACTTTGAAAATCTTGTAAAATTCAGTAAGAAGGGAACTGTAAGGAATTTTCCAAAGATCATAAAACCACCAAATTATGTTTGTAGACATTGTCTTCATGGGAAGAAAACAAGACAAGCTTCAAGGTCAAAGAGCATACAACCTCTCGGCCATTAGAAATAATTCACACTAATCTTTGTGGACCAAAAAGGACTAAAAGCTTTCAAGGTGAACGTTACTTTATGTTATTAATTGATGATTATACAAGGATGACTTGGGTGACATTTCTTAAAGAAAAATGAGAAGCCTTTACGAAGTTCAAATCCTTCAAAGCACTTGTTGAAAATGAAACAAATATCAATATTAAATGTCTAAGATCATATAATGATGGTGAGTTCACCTCAAATAAATTTAATGAGTTTTGTGAAACTCATGGAAACGAGAGGCAATTTTCAGCAGCAAAAACTCCTCAGAAAAATGGAGTTGTTGAGAGAAAGAACATGACAGTCCAAAAAGCAGCTAGAACTATGCTTAATGAAGCAAAACTTCCCGATGGCTATTGGACAGAAGAAGTATATACAGATGCTTATGTACAAAAAAAAGGACAACTCGGAGTGAATAGTGACAATACTCCTTATGAGCTATGGTTCAGAAGACCAGATTTAGTTAAATATTTTAGAGTTTTTGGACGTAAATGTTACATAAAAAGAGATGATGATAATCTAGGGAATTTTGACTCTATAACAGTTGAAGGAATATTTCCCGGATATTCTTCCACCAAAAGGGAATACATATGTTATAATCTAAGGTTGCACAAGATAATAGAAAGTGAAAATGTAATTGTTGATGATACTAAACCAAGAAGAATACAAATCCAACAAAGTATGGATGTTGAAGAGAGTAATGATGAAGAAATATATGATAAAGAAAAAGAAGAAAGTTCACAAGAAGAGGATGTTTTTGAAGAAGAAGAAGAAGAAGAAGAAGTAGAGAAAGAAGAACCACATGAAAATGAGAATGAAGACTCTCCAAGATCATACATAAAGACACCATCTAGGTGAGTACAGAAGAATCATGCTAAAAGTCAAATAATTGGTGACAAAGATTCAGGAGTTAAAACAAGAAGAAAAATATTTTGTGATGAATAACAAGCACTACTTTCAATAGTAGAACCCAAAACATTTAATGAAGCTTGCAAAAGTGAGGATTGGATCAATGTTATTAATGATGAAATTAATCAAATAGAGAAGAACCAAACTTGGGAACTTGACTCAATAACTAAGGGAATGAATGTTATTGAAACCAAATGGATTTTTAAAAACAAGTTCAATGAGCATGGTCATGTGACAAGAGACAAGGCCAGATTAGTATGCAAGGGATATGCTCAAGTAGAAGGTGTTGACTTTGAAGAAACTTTTTCACCTGTGCCAAGAATTGAATCCATTATGATGTTTTTACCTTTTTCATACTATAAGAACTTTAAAGTGTACCAAATGGATGTAAAATCTGCATTTCTTAATGGAGTACTTGAAGAAGAAGTCTATGTTGAGCATCCTAAAGGTTTTCTCTTATCAAAAAATAGAAACTATGTTTGAAAACTTAAGAAGGCACTATATGGCCTTAAATAAGCTCTAAGAGCATGGTTCTTAAGGCTTGACAAATATTTAAAGCAACAAGGATATAGAAGAGGGGCCATTGACTGTAATTTATACATAAAGTTTGAAAACAAAAATATGATCATTGTTGTAGTCTACATAGACGATATCATATTTGGAAGTGATCTACAAATTCTGAGTGTAAACTTTGCCTTAGAAATGAAGAAGGAATTTGAATTGTCAATGTTAAAAGAACTAACATTCTTTCTAGGTTTACAAGTATCTCAATCAAAAAAAGGGATTTTAATCTCTCAAACTAAATATATCAAAGAGATGTTGAAAAATTTCAAAATGGAAGAATCCAAACCTGTTAGTACTCCTATGGTCACTGGTTGTAAATTGTGCAAGGATGATGAATCTTTAGAATTAGATCATACTATGTATAGTTCAATGATTGGTAGTTTATTATATGTGACAATTACAAGACCAAATGTAATGCAGGTTGTAGGTTTGGTTGCCATATTCCAATCAGCCCTGAAAGAAACACATGTGGTTCCAATAAAAATAATTCTTAGATATCTAAAAGGTACTATGGATTATGGATTATGGTATCCAAAAAGCAATAACTTCACTCTAAGGGAATTCATTTATGTATATTGGGCATGAAGTATTGATGACAAAAAGAGCACTATTGGAGCAACATTCTACTTAGGATATTGCTTGGTGGCATGGCTAAGTAAAAAGCACTCTTCCATTTCACTGGCTATAGCGGAAGCCGAGTATATAGATGTTGCATCATGTTGTACACAAGTCATTTGGATGAAGCAAAAATTGGAAGATTTACTTGTAAAATATGAGGACCCCATTGTTATACACTGTGACAATACAAGTACTATAAACATATCCAAAAATAATGTTATGCACTCTATGACAAAACATATTCCAATCAAATTTCATTTTTTAAGAGAGAAAGTGTCTCAAAAAGTGGTCAAATTGGAGTATATTGATACAAAGGAACAAATTGCAGACATGTTCACTAAAATTCGTTACCAGGAGAATCATTTCCCTATCTTAGGCAGAAATTGGGGGTTATCCTTTATCATTAAAAAATTAACTAAAATGATGAAAACCATGTCACAAGAAGAGGAGAAATGTTGACAGGGGGGGACACACCCACAGGGGGAGTGATTTTGAAAATATATGGTACATAAGTAAATAATTCTAAGTGGTTTTGATCTCCTCAAAGGTGGATTGATGTTGCTGATATGAAACTGTAATACTTATGATTTGTGTTGTTGCATATTGAAGTTACTGTGTTAAAAATAACGGTCTCTAGAAGTAAGATTTACATCTTTGTATCGTTAAAAAAAACATAGGCGAATGAGATCAGTATTCACAGAGAAATGCAAGTATACTTTGTTGTGCTGCTTATACATTACTACAAACTATAATATTCTGAAGGAANGGGCTGGGGGGGGGGGGGGGTTTCTCAAATATTCGGCATTGTTGTAAAAGGGGGAGAAAAGGTTGCCATCAATGCCAAAGGGGGAGATTGTTGATTAAAATTGGCATTGTTGTCAACATGAGATCATAAGGCAACATTGATGAAATAGTCCAAAAATATTGAGCCAACTAAGCGGAGTTGGAATCATTATAATGCTAATTTTATATGAAGTGAAGATTTGGACGGCCTAGATCATAAGAGAGAGAAATATCAATGGTCTAGAATAGTTTCCACAATGCCAAGATGCAAGCTTGTTAAATTTGTAGGAAGACTGTTGCGGAAGTCATTTTTGAGAATTTATGAAAAGAAAACCCGCAATCCGCTATCCACAATTGCAGAAGAAGTTTTGCAGGGTACAACTTACGGAATCAGTTTCAAAAAATTTGAAAGGCAGGCCCACAACCTGCAACCCGCAATTGCAGAAGGAAGGATTTCCCGCAGATTGGGGGAACGACGATTGCGGAAAAGGACGTTGTAGAATATTAATTACGGAAGGAGGATTTCAAAAATTTGAAAGGTAGTCCCGCAACCCACAATTGTGGAAAGATGGTTTGCGAAAAGGTCACTGCTGAAAGGTAATTCTAGAAGGATTTCTGTCAAAGTCGATGTGATGCATTATCGCACTGTTAATTCACAGTTTTTGTTACAAAGAGGTTATTTTACGATTTGTTTATTGGTGAAGGGTCACAATGAAGATACGTGATTGTTAGATAAAGAGGAACATATTAGGGTATATAAGAAAATATTTAAACCTTCATGCAAGCCTCTATGCACATTTAATTCGAAGATCTAAAGGTGTACAAAAGTCGGAGATAAAATTATCATATAAGGGTGGTTGGAAGGTGCAAGGACAGGTTGTAATCCTGAAGGGGGTCATAGCCTCCTTCCATATGTTGTTACATCCTTTAGTTGTAGCTGAAAAACTTGGGTGTTGGTGCATCCTGGAAGTTGGAGCTTGCAAACTATTTGTAAATCTAATTTTGCAGTAATAGGAAGTATTGGTGGTTTTACCAATTGGTGTTCTGCGATAATATTGTGTTTTTTTTGTTCATTGTTGATTTTGTTTTAAGTGATAAAAATTTAAATAGATTTCTTAATACTAATTCACCACCCCCTCTCAATATTCCTTGATTTTTTAACAAAATGGACCATTTTGCGTCAAGAGAGGGACAAGAGGGTGTCGGAGTACACCAAAAACCATAGAGTGTTAGAGTACACCAATAACTTTCATACCTTGCATAAAAATTTGGGTATCAAGGACTCCGAGCGGCACTTGATATTGAAATATTGCAGCGGCATACATCGGTACATTTGAACCGAGATGGACTTCATATACATCTCTTCACCTAGATTTGTCTATCGGTATACTGTGAAAATCGAGGAGAAATTTCAGCAAAAGAACAAGAGAGACTTTGGACCTACGAATACACCCTAGAAGCAAGGAAATGGAAACCCTGGAACAGGAAAAGGAAAGGACAACCAGTCCCCGCCACCGACAAAGAAGGGTAATGGAAATATAAATAAGGACACAGGGAAGTGGTGTGAGTTCCACAAAAGCCTCTGGCACAACACTAATGAATGATGCTCAAAGAAGTCATTGGTCGTCAAGATCAAATATTCATAATCATATCTCAATTCTGATTCAGTACCCATTGTCATGGATGCATACCATGGGAAGAATATCATTGATGTAGAACCCAGCTTCATTGTTTCTACCACACAAATTCAACCAGAGGAGCCTGAAGAGTCAGAGACAGAGGAGCACCTCTTCCAGTTGCTGATGTGGGTGAAGGGAATGCCACTACATTTTGTTGTTGACAACGACATCCAAAAGAACCCGGTCTCAATATAAGTCATCAATATATTGGAACTTTCAACAACACCACATCCACAACCCTACAACATCAATTGGATAAGCAAAGGATACGGTATCCACATTACTCAACAATGTCACCTAACATATGGAATCAAGCATTTTGTAGATGAGGTATTGTGTGATGTGGGCCCACTTCAAGTCTGTGATGTTATTTTAGGGCAGAAATATATGTGGAAGCATTATTTTGTATATGAGTCACAATATTGCAGTGTCATTGTCACTTTGGCAAGAAAACTCTATCGTATACCAGAGATAGTTGCACCTACCACAGTCTTGCATGGTAGGAATATAAGCTCCCACACCAGGAAATTCTACCTCTTCACAATTTCCTATGAATAAGAACATCATATCATAGAGACATCCACATCCTCTGCACAGGGTCCCTTTGCTCAGCAGAAACAATAAGAACACAAAGTCAGTATTCCCTCATCCATTCAATTACGTCTACAATGAAAGGCCTCGCATTAAAAGTGCTCGTCCATAAACAAATCATCCATATCAGTTTAGATAAAGGATATCACGACAACCAAAATTTTTCAATAGCTTCAACACATCCATCCATGACAATTACAACCCTATCGAGATGTCAAATAAAGGTATCCCTTTCCCTTCAACAAATGTTGCACCGAGATATCAACTCAACACATCGTTCGAGATATGATACAGGATTTGATGAAATGGAGACCATTGCTTCCTAATGGGGGAGGATTGATACAGATGGATATCAATGGCCACACACCTATTCCACTATCTCAAAACAATTGTTCATTGCGGTAGTTTCCCATTTATTTGTCTACATTTTTTTGGGTCCCAAACTTCTCAGGTTGTTTGAGGCCCTAAACGATCTTATTTTGAAATTAGGGGGTTAAAATAATTACCTCCCTAATTCATTTTACCCTACTAGCAACATTTAAATCTCAGATAAACCTTTCCAACGGGCTATCAAGTGCCCAAATCGGAGATCATATGCAAAAGTTATGACACCGAGAATTCGACTGTTCAATTAACCACCTTGGGGCAAAAAACTTTATTACAGTTCATCTTCTAGGGTCATGTTTTGGAATTTTAGGGATAGCACCCCCATGCTTATTATAAAAATGCACCTTTGGTGTCATTTTGTATTCATATCAGCACAAATGAGTGTAGCATCCACATCTCTTCTCAAAGATAGCTACCACCATTCTAGTTATTGTATTTATAGTCTGTTCTATTTCTGACATTTAATAGAATGTGTGTTTATTGTATCTCTATTTTCATTGCAATATGTCTGTGTTTATGATTCTATATATGTTCTTTCATTTTGTTCACACATAAATCCTAATCAGTCATATCAAAGCAATATTCTCTTTGATTATTTCTTGGTGTCCCTGACAAGGTCAAGGTATAGAGAGTTGGGTATCGAACTAGTTGCAATTGAGGAATACCACTCTCGCCACCCCATCATGGTTGATGCCCTATATAAGTGTTTGAATGTTCTAGAATTTTATTTCTATGTCCACAATTTTTCCAACAGGGAAAATATCACCTTTTCGCACCTCAAGGTCGTCCCCCATTTCAAAAATTGGTAGGAAACATATTGGGAAAACCTCATCAGATGATTCTGGAATGTTCAAGACAAATCCCACTTGGGCCTCTTTCATAGATGTCATCAAGGAACAATATTACCCTATGGAAAACTATGATGACCAGTACACAAAATGGACCATTCTGCATCAAGAGAAGGACCAAACAGTTTCGGAGTACACCAACAACTTTCATACCTTACGTACAAAGTTGGGTATTAAGGACTCTGAGTGACACTTTATACTGAAATATTACATTCAAACCAAGATGGACTTCCTAGACATCTATTCACTTGAATATCCTACCATTATGCTATGAAAATTGAGGAGAAATTTTGACAAAAGAAAAAGCAAGACTTTGTACCTACGAATCCACTGTAGAAGCATGCAAGGGAAACCCTATCCCGTAGAACACAACGCAAGGAAAGGACAACCAATCCCTGCCACCAGCAAAGAAAGGTAATGGAAATACAAAGAAGGACACTAAGAAGTGGTGCGAGTTCAACAAAAGCCTCTGGCACAACACTGATGAATGTGGCTCAAAGTAGTCATTGGTGGCCGAGATCAAATCTTCATAATCATATCCTGATTTCAATTCAGAACCTAGTGTCACAGCCGCAGACCAGGGGAAGCAGATCATTGATGCAGAACTTGGTTTTATTGTTTCTACCACACAGATTTAACCAAAGGATCCTGAAGAGTCACAAGCAGAGGAGTGCATCTTCCACTCACAGATGTGTGTGAAGGAAATGCCACTAGATTTTGTTGTTGACAACAAAATCCAAAAAAACCTTATCTCAGTAGAATTCATCAAGAGATTGGAACTTCTGACAACACCACACCCTCAACCCTACAACATCATTTGTCTAAACCAAGGATGAGGTATCAGCATTACTCAATCATGCCTCCTACCATATGGCTTTAAACCATTCAAAAACGAGGTATTGTGATGTGTCCTCACTTGATTTTTGTGATGTTATTTTAGTAAAACTATATATGTGGAAGCATTATGTTCTATATGATTCACGACCTCGTAGTTTCATTGTCACTTTGGGAGAACAACTCTATCGGATACCAGAGACAATTGCATCTCCCACAGTCTCGCAGGGTAGGAAGATAAGCTCCCACATCGGGAAATTCTCCCTCTTCATAATTACTTGTGAAGGAGAACATCAGATAACATATACCTCCACATGCTCTACACAAGGTCCCTCTACTCAGTAGAAACAGGAAGAACACAATGTCAGTATTCCCTCATACATTCGAGTACCTCTACGGTGCAAGGCCATGCATTCAAAGTGGTCGTCCATAAACAAATAATCCATAAGTGTTCAAACAAAGGATAACATGACAATCTTAGTTGTTCAATAGCTCCAGTGCATCCATCCATATCAATTACATCCCTCTCAAGATGTCAAATAAAGGTAGCCTCTTCACTTCAACAAATGTCGCACGAGGAAATCAACTCAACACATAGTTTGAGATATGATACAGGATTTGACGCAATGGAGACCATTGCTTACTAAGGGGGGAGGATTTATCCAGATGGGTATTGAAGGCCAACCACCTATTCCATTGGCTCAAATCAATTGTCCATTGTGGTAGTTTCCTACTTATTTTTCTACGGTTTTTCAGTTCCCAAACTTCTGGGACCGTTTTGAGGCCCTAAACGAAGTTTTTGGTAATTCAAGGGGGGGGCATATTTTCTAAAAACATTTGTTTTTTCCCATTCCAAAATTGTATATCTCAGATAGACCTTTCCAATAGGCTATCAAGTGCCCAAATAGGAGATCGTATGCAAATGTTATGGCCTTGGGAAGTTGACTATACAACTAAGAACCTTTGGGTTGCAAACTTTATGATGGTTCATCTTCTAGGGTTATGTTTTGGAACTTTAGGGTTCTCACCCTCATGCTTATTTTAAATAGGCCCTTTTTTCCTCATTTTTTATTCAGCTTGGCATGAATGAGCGTATAATCCACATCTCTTCTCAGAGATAACTACCACCATTCTAGTTGTTGTATTTACAGTCTGTTCAATTTCTGCCATTTAATAGAATTTGTTTATTGTATCTCTGTTTTCATTGCAATATTTCTGTTTTTATGATTCTATATATGTTCTTTCATTTTGTTCACACATAAAATAGAATGAGTGGTATTGGAGCAATCTGGTCTTTGATTATTTCTCGATGCATGTCCCCGACGAGGTTAGGGTATAGAGAGTTAGGTCTCGAACGAGTTGCACGCAAGGAAGACCACTCTTGTCGCCCAAAGCGGTCTCCTATGGAGGAAGAAAAGAGATATAATGGAGTAGGAGATCATATCAATTTGTTTCTCGAGGAATCCCTCGCATGACAGAGGAACATGATGATGGATAGTTTCGCCTAGATCCTTCTACGAATGTCAGCAGTGGATAATACACCTTCAATGAGCAGTCGTTTTAGAGATACAACCCCATTCAAGGTACAAGTTAACTTTTATATTCCTTTATTTGAAGTCCATATCGATGTTGATTCCCTATATAAGTGGTTGAATGTTATAGAATGGTATTTCTATGTCCACATTTTTCCAACACGAAAAAGATCACCTTTACGCTCCTGAAGGTCGCCCCCCATGTCAAAAATTGGTGGGAAACTTATTGGGAGAAAAATTCATTAATCGAGTCTGGAATTGAGACAAATCCCACCTGGTCCTCTTTCATATATGACATCAAGGAACAATATTACCCCGTGGGAAACTATAATGACCAGTACACAAAATGGACCATTCTGCGTCAAGAGAGGGACCAGACGGTATCGGAGTACACCAACGAATTTCATACCTTGTGTACAAAGTTGGGTATCAAGGACTCTTAAAGGAAACTGATACTGAAATACCGCGGTGGCCTACATCGGTACATTCAGACCGATGTGGACTTCCTAGACATATATTCACTTGGATCTGCTTATCGGTATGCTATGAAAATCGAGGAGAAATTTTGGAAAAATAACAAGCGAGACTTTGGACCTGCGAATCCACCGCAGAAGCAAGGCAGGGAAACCCTGGCTTGCAGAACATAGGACAAGGAAATGACAACTAGTCCCCCCACCAAGAAATAAGGGTAATGGAAAGACAAAGGACACTGGGAAGTGGTACGATTTCCACAAAATCCTCTAGCACAACACTAATGAATTCCTCTCAAAGAATCCATTGGTGACCGAGATCAAATCTTCAGAATCAGATCTCGATTTCGATTCAAAACCCAATGTCACGGCCATAGACCAGGGGAAGAATATCATTCAAATGCATAACCTAGTGTAATTGTTGCTACCACACATATTGAACCAGAGGATCTTGAAGAGTCAGAGGCAGAGGAGCGCCTCTTCCACTCATAGATGTGCGTGAAGAGAATGCCACCACATTTTTTTGTTGATAACGGAAACCAAAAGAACCTGATCTTAGCAGAATTCATCAATATATTGGAGCTTCCGACAACCCAACACCCGCAAACCTACAACATCGGTTGGCTAAGCCAAGGACAAGGTATCCAATTACTCAACAATGTCACCTACCATATGGCATCAAGCCTTTCAAAGATGAGGTACTGTGTGATGTGGCCCACTTGAAGTCTATGATGCTATTTTAGGAAATCTATATATGTGGAAGTGTCATGCTATATATTAGTTACATCCTTGCAGTGTCATTGTCACTTTGGGAGGACAACTTTATGGGATACTAGAGACAGTTGCACCTCCCAGAGTCTCGCGTGGTAAGAAGATAATCTCCCATATTAGGAAATTCTCCCTCTTCAAATTTTCGTATGAAGAATAACATCAGATCACAGAGACCTACACATCCTCTATAGAGGGCCCCTCTGCTCAGCAGAAACAGGAAGAACACAAAGTTAGTATTACCCATCCATTCGAGTACCTCTACAGTGCAAGGCCATGCATTCAAAATGATCGTCTAGAAACAAAACATCCATACCTTTTCAGACAAAGGATAATAAAACAACCATAATTGTTCAACATCTCTAGTTCATCCATACACAACAATTACAGCCCTCTCAAGATGTCAAAGAAAGCTAGCCTCTTCACTTTAGCAAATGTCGCACCAAGAGATCAACTCAACACACATCCCGAGATATGATACAGGATTTGACACAACGGGGACCATTGTTTCATAAGGGGTGAGGATTGATCCAAATTGAGATCGGTGGCCACCAACCTATTCCTCTGGCTCAAATAAATTGTCCATTGTGGTGGTTTCCTAGTTAGTTTTCTACGGTTTTTTGGGTCCCAAACTTTCGGGGTCATTTTGAGGCTCTAAACAACATTTTTTGGCAATTCAGGGGGCCTAATGACTAGTAATGGAATGCATTTATCCCCATTCATAAAATGTAAATCTTGGATAGACCTTTCCAACATGCTTTCAAGCACCCAAATCAGAGATCGTGTGCAAAAGTTATGACCCTAGGAAGTTGAGTGTTCAACTAACCACCTTAGGACCACAAACTTTATGATGGTTCATCTTCTAGGTTTATTTTTTGGACCTTTAGGTTTCTCGCCTTCATGCTTATTATAAATAGGGAACTTTAGTCTCATTTTGTATTCAACTTGCACGGATGAGCGTAGTAACCACATCTCTTCTTAGAGATAGATACCACCATTCTAGTTGTTGTATTTACAATTTGTTCTATTTATGCCATTTAATAGAATATGTGTTTACTATATCTTTGTTTTCATTGCAATGTTTCTGTGTTTATGATTCTATATATGTTCTTTCATTTCATTCACACATCAATATGAATCACTAGAAAATTCCATCTTACTACAATTGTTATTAAAATACACAAAATAGCATAAATCTTCAAACTCTCTGATTATTCTAAAACTTGAATGAAGAATGAATAAGAATGAGAAAGAAAGTCGTACTTAAGTCAGAAAGGGAAATGCATGATTAAAATTAAAATAGTTATCTAAGAAGATTACCTTCTTGCTAATCCAAACATTAATACATTGAGTAAAAAGAAGGGGCAAAAAATATATTATAAGGATCACTTTTTGCAAATTAAGAGAGGTTTTTAATAGGCAATTAGAAGGAAACTCACTAAAAAACATTGTCACAATAAATTTTCTTTTTCATTAGGCTATTAGTTTCCTTATGACCCTTCTTATATTTCGTAAGTTCATAGCTAAGTAGTTGATATCGTAAGAGAAATCTCATTGCTTATTTTTATCTACTAACTTTTTAATACTTAATATATTTTCATTTTTACTTGGAGCTTGTTGTAAAATAAAATAAATTAAACCTTAATTAAAATACTTAAAAGTGGGTACACACTACATGTTCCAACTAAATATATTTTACACCTTTTTATATTTAAAAAAATTAAAATAATTCTTATAGAATCTCTTCTGTCACAAGACTTAATCATCCTACTCATTTATATTCAAAGAAGGATATCATCTTGTAATTTTTCCCTTTTCTCACTCATGAAAGAGATTAGGATCTTGTAATTTTTCACTTTTCTCACTCATGAAAGAGATGATCATTTTTATAGAATCTCTCCAATCACAAAACTTAATCATCTTGCTCATTTATATTGAGAAAAGGATATCTTGTTTTTTGGGCATGGCATTCATATTATGTATGAAGAAGAGACATTGCTTCATTTAATTTTAAAAACAATCAATTAAGAAATGTGAATATTGAGCATAATAGTAACATGTACTTCCCTACTTTTTCAAATATTTTCATCTTATTTTATATACAATCTTTGAAACATGGAATTGATTGACATAATGTAATACATATTTGAGATTTATTAGAAAGGCGTCTAATAAACCTCTTTAATTTCATTCTAATGGAGACTACAAATTATGCAAATTAAAATCCCTTCTTAGAATGGACCTTATGCCATTTACATGTCAAATTTAGTCATTGAATGCTATATATATATATAAACATTGATAACTTTATTTGAAAATAATAATAAACCCCAATTGTATGGTTGTACATAAAATATCAAGATAGAGTATATATATATATATATATATATATATAAGTGACAAGAGAACAACTAGATTGTTGAAATCAAGAAAGTGTTATAACCCCACTAAGGTTCAATTCCTCAAAACATGGTTGGTTACTCCTACAAGGGGATCATTGATTAGTGGATCCACCAAGCTATTGAAAGATGGTTTATGCACCCAAAGATTGCCATATGAATTTTTATCAAGTTTCCTTAAACACATAGTTTTGAAAAGTACTTAAATATATAACCAGTATTAGGCATTTTATATTTGAATCTTGTTAATATTACTCAAAACAAACAAATAGTGTGTTTAGAATTTGTGTAATTTTTTTTCATGTTATTAAAAAAAACAAAATTTCAATACAACAAAAAATTATTGTTGTAAAGATATCAAAGGGAATCTTTACTAGTTTACTGTGTAGAGATAAAACCAAAATGTAACTTTTAACTCAGATGAGCACACACTATCCTAATAATATTGCACTATAAAGAATAACATCCTCAACCTTCTTAGGTTGCTAAGTGTAATGTGGATCTATTCCCAAAATAATGTCCATGGAAAATCAAATGTTCCTCATAAACTCCATACTCTTTCTCCAAACATCCATATGTTGCTTCTACGCTTGTATAATGTGTAGTGCTCAATGAGTTGTGAAGAGAAAAAAGTTATATAAAAAAAATCTAGCTTCAACTTTATGTAGAGAATCCTACGATACATTAACGTAATAGGAGAAGGGGGGCATGTTAACGTAATCATTCTCTAGGATCGCAAGACTCGATGATTATAATGGGTCTACTGACTAAATATACATATTAATGGCATGTTAACGTAATCATTTTCATATTAATGGCATTAAACAAGTCTTTACGACTTGATTGCAAATGGTATTCAATCTCTAGGTTGTGAAAATGACATTAAATAAGGTCATCAAAGGTTGAGTAAGATATCATTCCTATATGCCAACATCCATCCTCGTTATCCCTTTCTTCCTCTAACAAAATGTGTATTCAAGTTGATGGCTTGGAATTGCATTATCAAAATCTATTCATCTCTAATAGAAAATTTTCTTCAAATAACCTTTATTTGAATAATATGGAGCAATTTTCCACTCAAATATGATTGTTTCCTTCACAAATATTTGAATATGGAATGGCCTACTTGATTTGTGTGGTATTTAAAACCAAATTAATAATGTAATTTATTCGGTTGAAGTGCATGAGGTTAGAGAGGTTTTTATACACTTTTTCATCATTAAATTGATCATATGGAGAACGCTCCTACCCAAAGGAAAATCATCTCAAGCTCCTCATCTTCAAACCAAGAGGAAATTTTGTCTCAAATTCCTCCTCTTCAAACTAAGCATATTAAGCAAGCGATGGATAGGGGCAAGGATGGATGAATCACATGACAAAGTATTAAATCCATCTGAAAATGGCATGCCCTCTATTACACAAGGTCATGCATTCTCTCAATGCATACCAGTGCATTCATTGCATAAATAAGACATGGAATTTCAAAAATAACACATTTTAAATTGTTTTTAAATTAATTTATCTTCTTGACATTTCAAATGGGAATATCAAATATTAAAATACCGTCCCAAATTCCTTTTGATAATCAAATACTTGTATTGATATATTTTAGAAATTATGCACTAGGACGCTAGATTTTTACCCTAGCCATTCCATTTTATAGCCTACAAGCCTCCTTCAAACCTAGTGCTTGATCGCTATGGCTTATGTCTAATAATGTGTTAGTAATTGTGGAAATTATCCTTCACTCCTATATTTTCAAAGTTGTGTCTGGTATGCTCAAGGTCGCTCTAATTGATTCCCTATTCCTTGTGGGTTACGAATATTCTCTGGTGCAATATTGTGTTGGGATCTAGTGAAGGGTGTCTCTCCAAATGGTGGATATGCTTGGTTTTTCTCTCCTCTTCTACGATTTATTAAGTCAAAGGTGGTGGTATAGTTTTAGCAGCATATTGGTGGTTCATCTCATTGATGTTTGATAATTTGCATTGTCTCAAGGTTTTTTTTCCTTGGCCACCTTGCTACATTTATAGTCTCTCTAGTGAGTTCAAGATTAGATTTATCATTTTGAAAATCAATTTCTTTGGATCGCTCCTCTACTAATTATTTTGTGTTGTCCTTCAATTCGTATTTCTCCCCATCCTTTTATTGGGTTTAGAACTAGTATTTCTCTTTAGAACCTAGTAGGTTCAGGTTTTTGCTTCCCCCTTTCTATGGTGGATTTTTTAATCAATTGGTGTAATACTTTGTCCTAAATCACTCTCCCATGTGTTACTTGTTGATGTTTCTCTAGTAAGCAGCATTGGGCACATGGCTACACATGTGAAAGGTTGAAGGCCGCATGTTTGATTGGGTTTGACTGCACAATTTGACACGTCGTATAACAGGATGTATGACAATTTTGATTGGTTTTGAATATTTAAAATTTTGACTATATTTCAGACCTCATATCTCAACCTTCACATGTGATTGGTCTCAAGGTAGAAGACACATGGGATGGTGCTACAAATTTCAAATCTTGGAAGACCAGGATACTCTCCATCCTGGATGAAAATGAGATTCTAAACTATGTGAAAGAAGATATCTCAAAACCAGAAAGTATTGAGGAGAAAGTTAATCACAATAAGAATGGAGCAAAGGCTAAGAGGACATTGATAGATTCCATAAAATATCATTCGATTCCTCACATTTCATAGTTGAATACTGCCAAAGAAATGTTTGATTCCTTGGTGGGATTGTTTGAGAGAAGAACACTAGCAGGAAACTAGCCTTGAGGAATCATCTCCATTGTATAATGATGACCAAATCAGATTCAATTACCACTTATTGTATGAAAGTATCCTAGATGAGAGATCAACTTAAGTCCATTGGAGACACCATTAATGATGTTGAACTTGTTATAGTGACTCTTAATGGATTTCCTTCTTCATGGGATTCATTTGTCAAAGCATTTGTTGAAGAGAGGAGTTACCCAAGTTTGATCGGTTATGGAATGTTTGTGTCTAAGAGGAGGCTAGAAAATTATCCAAGAGCAGCTTGCAAAGACCTCGGAATGAAGAAAATCAAGCTCTTGCAGCTCATGTAAGAAAAGGAAAAGGAAGAAAAATACAAGTGGAGGATTAGCTCAAGTTCAATAATAACAGAACAATTTTTCAAAGATTAAGTGCTTCAATTGTCAAACATTTGGTCGTTATGCTTCTTGATTTCCTCGAAAGAAAATTAAGGGGAAGCAACACGAATCAAATGCTAATGTGGATGATCATCCACCATAGGAGAATACAAAGGAATCTAAACTTGATGAGATTGCATATGAACTTCGAAAAGAGTGTTTATTTGTCTTCACTCTTACACAAACTATTACAAACAATAGTGATAAATGTTTGGTATACAATGGTTCTTCTAGGAACATGACACGTTAGCGATATTCTCTTAGATAATTGACAGAGAAGGGCTCAACATTACAAGTGGAACTGGAGACAATGCCAAGTATGCAGTAAAAGGAGTTGGAACAACGTCATTTCAACTAGATTCTGGATTTTCTCTACTAGGATTAAGGAATAACCTTCTCTCTATCTCAGCATTGGAGGACAGAGGTTACAAAGTTTCATTTGTAGATGGTCAATTTCTTATATGGTCTAAGGGACCAAACATAGACTCGGCAGGAGTGATTAATGTTCAAGAGGGAGGATTATACAAATTATCAAGATGTCCATCCCAGGCATTGGTACATGACATTATCAGTTATGTGATTTATGGAATCGGATATTTTCATACCTACAATACAAGGATTTTGTAGCATTAAAGAGAATGGTTACAAGTCTTCCAAAGCTCCAGGTAGAGCATCAGGGTGTTTGCATGGATTCTACACTTGGAAATAATACCAAGGGATATTTTTCAAGAAATGATAGTAGATCCAAAGGGATCTTGGATCTAGTGCATTCAAATGTATGTGGACCAATGACAGTATCATCTTTGGGTGGATTCTTGTACTATGTGACATTCATTGATGATTTGTCCTAAAAGACATGGATCTACTTCATGTTCCATGAGTTTAGGGCTCAAGTAGATAAATTAATAGGGAAAACGATCAAGGTTTTAAGGTCAGATAATGGAGGAGAGTATACTTCTAATGACTTCAATGATTTATGCAAGAAAGTAGGGATCAAGAGGGAGTTGATAGTTCCTTACAACCCTCAACGTAATGGGATTGCAAAAAGGAAGAACAGGTCCATTCTGAAAGTTGTCAAAGAAATTATTCATGATCAGAATTTATGCATGTTCTTATGGGCAGAGGCATCCATCATGCCAGTTTATGTTCAGAATAGCATTCCTCACCGGATATTAGGAGACAAGACTCCTGAGGATGCATTCACAAGAGTGAATCCGGAGGTTAGTCATTTGAGGATCTTTGGTTGTCCAGTATACACCCATGTGCCCAAGGAGAAGAGGCATTAGAGGAAATTTTAATTTAGAATGGGCCTTCCAAAAATAATACAAATTCCATGTCATCATGTACTAGCCAATCAAAATGCTTTAAAATTCAAAAAGGGAGCACCTCTTAAACAATTTTTTAATATAAATTTGGGGATAGGTATCATAAAAAAAACTAATTTTTTTGTTCTTATTTTCGACATATCTCCTTGTGTTTTTACTCACATTTCGATCGGGAGAGCTCATTGGATGCATAATTAAATTTCACATCCAAGGAGTACCCACTCGGTATACTTTTGACAAGCCCCGCTACCCCAAAAACAAGAAATACCTGAAAAAATGTGATGATGATCATCACATTTTTTAGGTATTTCTTGTTTTTGGGGTAGCGGGGCTCATCAAAAGTATGCCGAGTGGGTACTCGTTGGATGCGAAATTTAATTCTGCGTCCAGCAACCTCTCCCGATCCAAATTTGAGTAAAAACACAGGGAGATATGTCAAAATATGAAGAAAAAAAAGTAGTTTTTTTGTTTCTTCCTCCAAAATTAATAAATATTTTTTTATTATTTTAACTATTATTTTATTAATTTTCCTTAGGAAGCCCATTTTGAGTTGAAATTTCCTCTAATGATAAAGTTATAAGATTCTGGGAAAAAGGGTAATTTTGTGGGGTAAATCGATACTTTGAAGGCCTGTAGGATCTACATTCCAGGATAACATCAGATTGAGTTTAGTCAAAATGTCACTTTGGATGAGTAGGTAGCCTTCAATAGGTCTAGAGAGCCTCATATGGATATTGATAGTGAGGAGTAGGAGGCTCCGAAGGATGAGGGTACATATCCCTCTATTCCATTTGTTCGTCCTTCTGACCATCAAGAGGAGTCAATAGAGATAGCATAGCCAGTGGATATACCTAGAGATGTTGCAGTGATCAAGAAGAGACTAGCATGGCTTCGCGATACTTTGCAGGATGAAAATGGGCATGTAGCTTCCAATGGTACTTTTAGAGAGAAAAAAAGACTTTAGACATTTTTAATTTTATATGAAATTGATAACTCGCATCATTAATTTTGAACCTTCCATTTATGAGGAGGCAGCAAGCCAATAGGTTTGGAAGGATTCCATGATCGATGACTATTAATCCTTCATGAAGAATGATGCAGTGTGGGAGATAGTTTCGAGACCAGAGGAGAAGTCAGTGGTGATTTCCAAGTGGATCTATAAGATCAAGCATGCAGAAAATGGAATCATCAAGAATTACAAACCCAGGTTTGTGACGAGAGGATTCTCCCAAAAAGAGGGAGTGGACTATGCAGAGACTTTTGCTCCAGCCACTAGGTACACTTCCATCAAAACAATTATTTATCTTGCTTCAATTATGGGTTTGAGATTACATCAAATGGATTTAAAGAGTCAATACCACATTTATGAATGGTGTGAATGAGAAATAAGTGTACATAGAGTGACCTTAGGTCTTTATTATACATGGGAAGGAGTCCCTTGTTTGTATATTATAAAAGGGGGGTTGTACTGACTCATGAAGGAACCAAGGGCTTGGTATGGCAGGATTGATGGATACTTGATGAGTTTTGGATTCACCAAGAGTAATGCATATCCCAACATTTACTACAAGGTTGTTGATGGTGATCCTTGTTGATGTAATTATAACTTCGGAATGTATTCACTTGTATATCTTATGTATTGTACCCCGATGTTTATTCCGGGAAGTGTTTGTAATATAATTGAGTCATGTCGTGCCCCGATGTTCCGATTGGGAGTTTCTATAATGTGAACAAGTCATGTCAAGTCATTGTGGGTAACCCTCCTATTGATCAAGGGTTAAATTCCCCACAGTTGTGCGGCCCTAGGGTTATTAGACTATCCTAGAGAAGTCGACCCTAGTAAGTAATTGTTAAGTGAGGCCGACATGTTGGAGTGGAAATTAAGTGAACGAAAGAATATAAATAGAGAGTGAACCTCTCTATTTATTACACACACACTCACTCATTAGGGCACATGAGTGAGAGAGAAGTTGTTGCGACAAGAGAGATACTACTGTTGTCGCGAGATCATCTTTATGTTTTCGGGTTTTGCTTTTGGTGTTGATTCTATCTCTGAGGAAGTTGTCGGGTTTTCTCCTTTATGGTTTCCTCGAGGAAAATTCTTTGTGTCTCTTGTCTCTTGTGTTTTATTGTTGTGCATGTTATTCTCTCAGCTAAAGATCCTAAGATCATAATGCTATCTTGAATGATAAAAATCTAACAATCCTTTGATCTTGGTGTTGTATGTTGATGATTTCTTCCTTACTAGGGCGGAGAAGCTCATTTTCAAGTCCAAGAGGAAGTTTGATTCAAAGTTCGAGATGAAGGATCTTGGATTTATGCATTATTTATTGGGATCGGAGGTGTAGCAAGGACCATATGAGATCTTCCTCAATCAAGGGAAGCACACAGTTGATATCTTGAGGAGATTCGGTATGATGGACTACAAATCTATGGATACACCAATGGTGACAAATCTAAAGAAGTTGAGTGATTTTGTTTCATATTTTGATTTGATGGATCCCACTATGTATAGGAAGTTGATTGGATCCTTAATGTACCTAGTTAACACTACGCCGGGAATCTACATTGGGTTGTGGAAAATCATGTGTTGAGTTACCTGCATGGTACATTTGAATATTGTTTGAGATATGTCTCAAGTGGTGAAGTGAGGTTGTAGGGATATACTAATTTTGGCAGGGTAGGGAGTGCAGTGGGTAGAAATAGCACCTCGGGGTGTTTATTTAGCTTGCGATCTATTATGATATCTTGGTTTAACAGGAAGAAAAATTTTGTAGCACTCGGTACAACAAAAGTAAAGTATATCTTAGCCAATGTCGCAAGTCGTAAAGTAGTGTGGCTTCAAAATCTTCTTGTAAGACTAATTAATCAAGAGATAGAGACAACCTTAATACATTGTGATAAAATTTGTGTCAAGCTTTCAAAAAATCTAGTATTTCATGAAAGGTTGTGTTGCAGCTACAACTATTTTCCCAAATTCTTGAAATTTTGGACCCTCCTCTTAATTTTTATCTTGCCTAGAATTGTTTAACTCCATGAACTCTGTTTTGCCTTCCCTCTGCTACAAGTTTGGATTGTTTTCACGCCTTTTGGGAAATTGCTTATGTCTGAAACTGCTTTGAGTTGTGGAATTTGAAGATTGGATTTAAAATGTTTCCTTTTGATCTGTGGTTTCTTTCTTTGATATCGGAAGCCTTTTTTCTCGTTGCCGCCACTGTTCGGAGGTGAAACGAACTTTTCATCGCTACCCAACCGAAAGTTTTTGGAACTTAACTTTTTTTAGTTTGGTTGATCGAAGGTCATCTGAGCAATGCATCGGAGCCATATTTCCCTACAGAGCCTCCGTTGCGGAAGCTGAATGATGAATATTCGGACGGATCGCGTTGAATTTTTTGATGTCGTGGTTTTATTATGTTGATTTGCTTTGCACTGTCGGAGGTTGGTTGAAGTTTGAATCGGGGTGTTTAATATTTACGAAGCCGTTGTTTTGGAGATGAGACAATATTTTTAGACCGTTGTGCAACCCTAAGGTATCCTGAACACTTAACATTTTCATGATGTTTCTGTGCTGTATCGAAAATTTTATGGTTTTGATCGAAGGCTGTAGTTTGTTTTCTTTCTACCATGGCGGCTCCCAAGCGAACTAAATGTCCACCGTATAATGCTCCACTCGTCGATGCTTTGTTATGATTTTTGCCGATATGTTTATTTGTTGTGGAGCCTGTAGTCTTTTCATCTTCCGCCATTGCAGCTGCGTAATGCGTTAACCTCCCAATGTTTAAGTCGTTCCATTTGTCGACTAGGAGTTCCCGCCCGATGCTTTGGCATTTAGTCTTTTCGATGCCGATAGACTTAATGTCCCGCGGAATTCGTTGTCCTTCTGAAGCCTACCGTCGCGATTGTTAATTAAACTATCCTGCCAATACTTTAGTGATTTTTCCCGTCGGTGAAGGTTTTTCCTTCCTGTTCTGTATGTGTCATTACCACATTTCATGAGCAACAGAGGTTTCATTTTCTATCATTTTAAGGTTTCCACAACGAGAGCTCAATACAGGGCCTCATTTTGATGATCAGTTTTATGGTTAGTATGGTTTACAAGACGCAGTCCGAATTAATGATGTATTTGTTTTGATTGCAGGCAGACTCAGAAGATTCTTCAGATTACTGCAGCAAATAAGACATAGCTGAAGGACAAAGCAGAAGGAAGCTGACTGAAAAGTGATAGGCAGAGATGCTCTGAGATCAACGAGATCTTAAAAGGGACGAATAAAAGACAAAGCGGAATCGATAGAAACTAAGTTCTGAGCTTGGAAAAGGTTCAGCAGTTACTGAGCTGGTCCCATTATATGAAGTACTCATAAGACTAAATCCAAAATGTAGTGTATTGCCTAAATCATGAGCACTCACAAACTGACAAAACTGTGAGATTAAAACGGTCGGGGAAACCGGAAGTCAGGGGGTGGGGCAACCCAAAGGTTTTGTGGTTTTTGTATAAATATAGGAAAGTTAGAGGGATTGGGGGCTTTTTCCCTAGAAAAACTTGTGATCCATTTGGTTGTAATAGGAACTACTTCGTTTTACAATAAAAAAATTACAAATTTTGCCTGTTGGAGAAGGTGTTGTGTGGAATGTCTGAATGTGATTAAATGAACAATGTTGAAGGGGAACTATTTCGTTTTCAACTGTGTTTCATTAAATGTGAGAGCGTTCTAAATTCCTAAACCTATGTTCTCATTTGAATGTTCTCTGGTTTATTTTGTGATAATTTCCACTATGAGTAATGAAGGTTTTAACGATTGATGAGCTATCTTGTCATGTATATTTTTATTCATGTTTATGTGTTTTGATTCTAAGAATAGTTGTCCGTGATTTATCTTAACATATCAACAGTATTATATTACTCAAGAATTAATATCTTTCTCTCTAGGGATAGCTTAGTTAGTGTTGTTTTTCCAATTGTGTGTGATTTAGATGCAAGAGAGTCTAAGACAAGAGGTAAGAACCTACGCATCACATTGTGACCACTCCTTGCATTCTCAATCAATCTGAAATTTAGGTGGGCACTTGCATATCATACTTAAAGTCAAAATACAAAAATATATACGGTGGGCCGGGCCGCAACCAGTAAAACCCCTTGTTTTGTTACTTGACCTACGGTAGTCGGACCGCAAACCGGACGGATTCCCTATACCAAACAGTCATGAGATAGTTGCGAACGTTTACTGGGGAGAATCCCTTGTTGTTGTTGCCTGTGAATTTCATGGCCTCAACAGTTTCTGGCGCTAGAAGGAGGGCCGCCAGTGCATGGCTGGCCGAGGAAACCTGTTTTCTCGAAACTATTCCACCGGTGATAGTTCAGAAAGCAGTTTTTTTTCCAATCTAATTTCTGAAGAGAAGGGTAGAGAGCACTTGTATTATGTCAATAACAAAGTTGTTAATGATCTAAGAAGACACACAAGGGAATACATGAAGAAGATTGGAGGATTACAGATTATCCCTGACTTTCCCAGAATAGAATATAAAAAGAAAGACCGTCCTATCATGGAAGACTCAGTGCTGGTTGGAGATTTGGAAGAACTTGTAGAAACAACCCTACAGGAAGTTGTGCAGCCTTTGAATCAAGTAGGCCCAAACACGCCTTACGGTTCACCTATTAATACTCATGTTCCTTCACCTCCTCACTCTCCACCCAGACTCATGGCAGGCATAAACGCAAATCAACCACCCAACCCACCAAATCCACTACTTACCTGCAAAGCCAAGTCACCTTTAAACCTAACTCCTCCTTTGCATGATTTACCTCAAGCTTTCAAAAAGATGTTGCCCAAGTTTGATCCAAATGATAAGATGTTAGTAGATGACCATCTGCAAAGTTTCTATTTGGAAATAGAAGGATTAAGGGCTAGGGAATATGAGGATGTATTTTGTAGACTTTTTCCACACACCCTTAAGGGAGCAGCAGCATCGTGGTATTTTGGTTTTCCTGCAAACTCTATCCCAGATTGGGATACCTTTGAAAGGATTTTTAGAAGTAAGTACGCAACCCAAAAAACTCACGCGGCTCTCATGAAAGGACTGTGCGCCTTAAAGAAGGAAAGAAAAGAGAAGGTGCATAGTTTTACCCAAAGATTTGCAACCTATCTTGAGAATTTTTCTAAAGCTGACAAACCCTCGGATAAAGTCCTGATTGAATATTATACCTCAGCTCTAGGACCATAGTTGGCCATGTTTACCAAAATGAAGGCCAAACCTACACTAGCAGAGACTTAGGAAGAAGCGGAGAGAGTAGAGGCTAAAAGGGAAAGTATCGAAGATTATCCTGAACGATTAGGAGAAAAAAATGTTGGGAGAAAGGCTTTGTTATTTACTAAGCCTAAAGAGGAGCAATCACCAGATTTTGAAGGAATGGCAAAGATGATGCAGAAGCTCTCTAACAGAATCATAGACTTTGAAAAGGAAAAGGAAGCCCAAAAGTTCTATAAGCCATATTACAAGAAAAGAGAAGATAACAATCAATCCAAACCCCCTCCGCACAGCCCTGCATCTATGAACTTAACGGATGTAGGAATGAATAACTTTTGCACTTTCCACCAACAACCTCATTCTGAAAAGAGTTGTCCTCAATGGATAAATTCAATGACGTTGGTCATGAATCAGCTATTGGATTCTAAATTAACTGAAGACAACGATGAAGAAGGGAAAGACAACAATAAATCAACAGAAAAACAGGAGGATGAGGCCATGGTTTTATGGAACTGTGTATCGTTGTTTGATGCCGAGGAAGAAAAGGATCTAAGACACGAGGGCATCCTAGAAACAAATGTAACGACAAGAAGCCAGGGGTTAATTAAGGAAAACAGTCTTATGCTCCCGAAGATCAAAAGACTTCAAAAGAATGTTAAGAAATTTCAAAATAGCTCCTCAGCTAATAAAACTCCGAAATTTACCATCACCAGTCAAAATCCTAGACAAATCAACATGCCTACTAAGCCCAGTGAAGAAAAAATAAATGACGTAAAATCGAATCTCACAGAACATAAGATGGATTATGACATTGTGGAGGAAATCAAAAAGGTAAGGGCCAACATCTCATTATTTGAAATGTGCAATGTACCACAGCAGAAAGAAAAGCTATTGAAAGCACTTGAAGTATCAGAGGAGAGGCTGCCTACTGACAATCAGCCCCAAGAAGAAGAAATTGGTGAAGCAAGTATGGGAGGTAAGCCTAAAAGCAAGAATCCACCTTTTCTCCTTACTTTTGAAATTTTCAACCACAACATGCATAACTGCCTAGTAGACTCGGGGGAATCAGTCAACATCATGCCGCTATCGGTCTGCAAAAAGATAAATGGACAAGCTAAACCATCTACCTAGAGGGTCGTTCAGTTGGATAGGACGAATGTGAAGGTAATTGGGGAAATGGAGGATGTTCTCGTTCGCTTATCTTCAAATGATAAGGTATGTCAATTCATTGATATTGTGGTGGCTGACATACCAGAGGCTTATGGACTTGTTTTGAGCAAAGATTGGTCGGCAAAGCTGAACGGATATTTTGCCTCAGATTGGTCACACCTGTGGCTACCATATAAAGGAATCCCAAATCAAATTAAGGTTTTGAGGGAGCCCCACATGAAACACAATGTTACTCAATTCGAAGGTAAAAATGAACCAGTGGATTTTTTTTGGAGGAAATTACTTTATTCAGTCGGAACCAGGAAACTATCAAGCGGAAGAAGCCAGCAATACATCAGACGCTCAGCCTCATCTCCTTCGGTTTTCTCAAGCTGATGAAATTGATTGTAGAATAGTAGACTTAGCTGTAGATGTAGATGTTAATTCTCGCACAGTAGTGGTTAGCGATTTTTGGACGCTTTTCTTTGATGGTTCTAAAACTTTAGAGGGGTCGGGAGTCGGCTGTGTCCTGATTGACCCTAATAAAAACAAACATTTTCTTTCATGTAGGTTAGAATTTGAATGTACAAATAACATAGCTGAATATGAAGCATTGGTTCAGGGATTAAGGAAAGCAATTGAATTAAAAAAATCTGAAAGTATTTGGAGATTCTGAAATAATTGTAAAACAAATTCGAAATCAAATACATTGCATTTCTCCTCATTTGAAAGCTTATCAAAATAAAGTATGGGATTTGCTTAAATGTTTTGATGCATTTAACATTGTATCGATTCCTAGACTTAAGAATGCAGCAGCTGACTTGTTGGCCACCTCAGCTGCGAGGCTTGTACCCTCTAATAATCGGTGCTCTGTTGAATTTCTTTTCAGGCCTTCAGTGTCAGATATGATCACCAATCTACGAGTGTTCGAAGATGATCAACAGATTCTAGAATTCCTGACAAATGACAAGAACTTCAAAGGGGCGATTATTGACGACGAAGAACATCAAGCTGAGCTAAAATTCAAAAAAAATATTCCTAAAGGAGCCAGGACTTTAGAACGGATGTTTGATTTAAACAAGAAATTTAGAATACCAGCAAATGTGAAGACTCACATCTCGTCTCTATAGTTCGAGTTGATTAATTTGGGGACTAAAACTTTGCCTAAATATGTGAATTTGGGAAAGTGTTTCTCCCTAGGTGAAAGGAATAAGTTTATCAGCCTTTTCAAACAATACAAAGATGTTTTTGCCTGGACGTATGAAGATCTGAAGACATATGACACCAATATTATCCAGCATGTTATCCCCATCAAATCTAGAATCAAACCTTATCAGCAGCCTTTAAGGAAAATGCATCCAAAATTAGAACCTTTAATCCAAAGTGAAGTTAAGAAACTATTGGATGCTAGAATTATCTTCAAGGTTAGACACTCGGAATGGGTTTCAAATCTGGTACCGGTAAGGAAGAAATCTGGAGAAATTAAACTATGTGTGGATTTTAGAAACTTAAATCGCGCTTTAGATAAAGACAATTATCCTGTTCCACCCATGGAGTAGATATTGCAAATCGTTTCAGGTTCTGAACTATTCTCCTTATTATATGGATTCTCAAGCTACAATCAAGTATTAGTAGCCGAAGAAAACAAACTAAAAACAACATTCAGGACCAGGTGGGGAAATTTTGCTTATAGAAGGATGCCTTTTGGACTCATAAACGCTAGAGCTACTTTCTAGAGGGCTATGGACATAGATTTTCGCGGTCTGATTGGCTGAAGTGCTGTAGTATACCTCGATGACATCACGGTATTCTCAAAGAAAAGAGAGGAACACGCATTTCATCTAAAGCATATTTTTGAACGGTACCGAAAATATGGTATCTCACTAAACCCCAAGAAGTGCGTGTTTGTCGTTACAGAAGGTAAGTTGTTGGGTCATGTGGTTTCTAAGAAGGGGATCTCCATTGACCCAGAAAGGACCAAAGCCATCGAACAGAATGCCTTACCCCATAATAAAAAGGGCATGCAATAATTTATGGGGGCAATAAATTTCATGCGAAGGTTTGTGCCAGATTTCGCTCAAATTGTTAAACCTTTGTAGCAAATGGTAAAGCAAAGTGTACAATTCAAGTGGACCGATGTAGAGAAGAATGCATTTAGTAAAATTAAAATAGTTGTTGCGCACGCACCCTCCCTCAAAAGTTTGGATTTTGAGAAATATTTTATTTTGTACACTTTCGCATCTGATGATTCACTAGCAGCTGTGCTTACCCAGAAGGAAGATGGGGGAGATGAGTTCCCCATATCATTTATGAGCAATGGTCTGCAAGGGGGCGAATTGAATTACCCAGCTGGGGATAAACAAGCTTACACAGTGTTCAAAGCGGTGAAACAATTCAGACCATATATACTTAAGAACCAGACAAAGATAATAGTTCCACACCCAGTGGTGAGGTCTCTTTTCGTACAAAAGGAGTTAGGGGAAAGAAGAGGTAATTGGGTAACAGCTCTATAGGAGTATGACCTCGAATAAAAGCCAGCCTCCATAGTTAAAGGGCAAGGATTGTGCAAACTGATGACTGAAAGTAAAGACAATGAAGAACATGACTGGGAAGACAAAGTTGAGTTACATTTGATGGATGTATGTCCTCTTTTCATGGCTCTGGACTCTTGGTATTGAGACCTTGTGCATTACCTTCAGGCAGGATTGTTACCGGAACATTGGAATTCTAAGCAAAGAAGCGCACTGCATCTTAAATCATCCTCATATCATATTATTGAAGGAATATTATTCAGAAAAAAATTATGATGGAGTTCTTCTTAGATGCTTAGAGAAAGAAGATGCGAAGAAGGTAATGATAGACTTACATGATGGGCCTGCTGGAGGACATTTCTCCGTAGATACAATAGCACACAAAATTCTCAGAGATGGATACTATTGGCCCACACTGTTCAAATATGCACATGCCCATGTCAGAAAGTGCGACATTTGTCAAAGGTGTGGTGGAAGACAAGTTAAAGCAGCAGAACCGTTAAATCCTGTAATGATAACAAAACCTTTTGAGCAGTGGGGAATGGATATCATTGGGGAGATAAAGCCGAATTCTTCCCTGCAACACAAGTATATTCTGACAGCAACTGATTACTTCACTCGTTGGGTCGAAGCCATTCCGTTGCGTAAAGTAAATGAAGATGCGGTCATGGACTTCTTACAAGAACATATTATGACCAGGTTTGGAGTTCCAATTTCTTTATTTTTCAATAATGCTACTTACTTTTCCTTGATTAGATTAACTGCATTCACTCATGAGAAAGGAATTAAGTTGCATTACTCTGCTAATTACTATCCACAGGGAAATGGTTTAGCTGAATCTACAAACAAGAATCTGATTAGGATTTTAAAAAAAACGGTGATAGAAAATTAGAGGAGTTGGCACTCAGCATTACCAAATGCTCTTTGGGCTGATAGGGTCACCCCCAAGACTTCGTTAGTTGTGTCCCCGTATACCCTTGTTTATGGAAAAGAGGCCATTCTACCCCTCAATATCGTGCTACCCTCTTCCATAATAGCTCAAGAATCCAGAGGATCAGGTAACGAAGTCTTGCAAATGAGGATACATAATCTTCTGAAGGCAGAAGAGTCTAGATCCAGGGCCAGCGAACATTTTAAACAACAACAGGAGGTAGTAAAGAGGTGGTTTGATAAGCACAAAGCAAGAATGAAAGAATTTGAGGTGGGAGATTTGGTTCTCAAATGGGATCAGCCTCATGATGAAAAAGGAAAACACACGAAATTCCAACAGCTATGGGTAGGCCCTTTCCAGATTGTGGCAAAACTCGGTCCCTCAACCTATAAATTGCAATATTTACAGGGGTGGGAAGAGAACTTACCAGTCAATGGTTTAGTTCTCAAGCCTTATTTTTCCTGAGTTTGTTTTTGTTCTTTTATCTTGTACATAAATAAATTGATTTGGTTGTTTCTTTTGATTTATTTTATTTATGTTTGTTTTCGTTTAGATTTTAATTTCATTAAGGCTTTCACAGGTTGCAGTTATCTTCAAGGGGGATTGGATACCTGTGTAGAGTTTTAGTTCTCGACGCGTTTCGGACTGCATAGTTGAGTCCACCTTCAGGAGAAAGCATATCTCAAATAAAAGCTGCACGAATTTTTTAATATTTATATTGCTTTGTTATGATCTTCCGTTTAATTTTTGAGAGCCGACTTTAATTCAAAAGTGTCAATGTACATATAAATTTTAAATTTGTAAAAATTTTTAATTTTAAACTTTTTTACTTTTAATTTTAAAGAAATTTTTAGGAAGTTTTTAGAATTTTTAATTTTTATTTTTATTTTTAATTTTTAATTTTTAATTTTTAATTTTCATTTCTATTTTTAATTTTTAATTTCTATGTTTTTTAGGGAGTGAATGATCGGTTTCCAAGAGTTGCAAAGGGTAAGGCCATCATCCCTATTGAAGTTTCTTGGGTGTTTCTCAATCTCAATTGCTTCCCGTATGCGTCTCTTGTTGTAATTCTCCTCAATTGTTAAGACTCTTGCTTCTTCAATGCATACATGGTGGTTAGTCTTTGATGAGTGCTCAGCTACTGCTGATTTCTTAATTCGTCCATGGGTCACATCTGCACAATGCTCCTTTAACCTTGTTTGAATTGAGCGTCATGTCTCACCTATGTATACGTCTTCACATGAGCATGTGAACGAATAAACACCTTTTCTTAGTTTTGGGTTGATGGGGTCTTTTGCTTTATCTAGCAAATTTCTCAGGGAGTTTGGAGGGCAAAATATTGTCTTAATCTTCTTTTTCTTCAAAACTTTGGCAATTTTATCAGTTGTACCTTGGATATATGGGAGAAAAGTTCTTCCTTGGTCTTCTTGTTCATTATTACGATTTTTGGTTTCCATACTTCTTGCCCTTCTGAAAGCTTTGTTGATATCTTTTTTATCATAACCATTGTTTTGGAGGGTTATCTCAAGGTGTTTCAATTCCTCCTCAAGGTGTTCTTTATCGGAGATTCTGACAGCTCGTGTGGCGAGTGTGTGTAATATTCCAAGTTTTTGTGAAGGGTGATGGTGTGAGTTGGCATGTAAGTATGTGTCTGTATGGGTTTTCTTACGATACACCTGGTGGGCTAAGGAACCGTCTTCATTCTTAGTGATCAGAACATCAAGAAAAGGAAGATCATAACAAAGCAATATAAATATTAAAAAATCCGTGCAGCTTTTATTTGAGATATGCTTTCTCCTGAAGATGGACTCAACTATGCAGTCCGAAACGCGTCGAGAACTAAAACTCTACACAGGTATCCAATCCCCCTTGAAGATAGATTTTAATTGATTTCAATAAAAGAGGCAAACTTTTGGTTGTATGGAGAGCATCAGAATTCTGGAATAATTAAAGTCCTTGAGTGTAAGACTATGTACTATTTGTTTTATCTGAAAGAATTTCTTCTAGTTTAGCATTTTTCCCAAATGGCTATGAACACATTGAAGTCCTACTTAATCCTTGTAAAATAAACCAGGATCAAAAGGTCTGGAATACTATTTTGAGGCTCCATCCATCTCACATTTAAAAATGCCCTAGGGGGTGACAGCAAAAGGCCCATGGAAAAGAAGCAGGGTAAACAGTATATTATATATAAATGATCCCATGCCAGGAATTGAATGCCAAAAGGCAGATAAGAGTCAAAAGATCCTATGAAAGCAATATGTATTGAAACAAAGTACTGAACCATTTAAGTACTAAATTGCCAAAAGTTCTTCTCCGTCCGTGAGCTGAAAGTTAAATACATCTCTCACACAAAAGGACACTATGGATAGAGGAGCCTGAATAAAAATTAAGAAAGAAAGGCATGCAGGAGGACTCATATGAAAAGGACAAAATTCCAAAAGCACAAAAGTGCAAAATGGCATGGGAATGAAGAACAAATGAATATTCATGTTTACCATATGTTACAATCCCGTGGTGTCCAAGCTGGCAGCTACCTGAAGACAGAGGTAATAAATGAAACTCATCTTCCGTTTAATCTTGGTTTGATCTTTGTGTTGTCGGAGGTTGGTTGAAGTTTGAATCGGGGTGTTTAATCTTTATGAAGCCGTTTTTTTGGAGATGAGACAAGATTTTTAGACCGTTGTGCAACCCTAAGGTTTCCTGAACACTTAACATTTCCAGGATGTTTCTGCGCCGTATCAAAAAGTTTATGGTTTTGATCGAAGGTTGTAGTCTGTTTGCTTTCCACCATGGCGGCTCTCGAGTGAACTAAATGTCCGCCATATATTGCTCCACTCGCTGATGCTTTGTTACGATTTTTGCCGATATGTTTATTTGCTGTGGAGCCCGTAGTCTTTTCATCTTCCGCCATTGCGGCTGCGTAATGTGCTAACCTCCCGACATTTAAGTCGTTTCGTTCGTCGACTAGGAGTTCCCGCCCGATGCTTTGGTATTTAGTCTTTTCAACGCCAATAGACTTAATGTCCCGCAGAACTTGTTGTCCGTTTGAAGCCCATCATTGTGGCTGTTAATTAAACTATCCTACTGATACTTTAGTGATTTTTCCCACCGGTGAAGGTTTTTCCTGCCTGTTCTGTATGTGTCATTACCACGTTTCATGGGCGGCGAAGGTTTCATTTTCTATCATTTTAAGGTTTCCGCAAAGAGAGCTCAGTACAAGGCCTCATTTTGATGATAATTTTTATGGTTAGTATGGTTTACAAGACGCAATCCGAATTAATGATGAATTTGTTTTGATTGCAGGCAGACTCAGAAGATTCTTCAGATTACTGCAGCAAAGAAGACATAGCAGAAGGAAGCTGGCTAAAAAGTGATAGGCAGAGATGCTTTGAGATCAACGAGATCTTAAAAGGGACGAATAAAAGACAAAGCGAAATCGATAGCAACTGAGGTCCGAGCTTGGAAAAGGTTTAGCAGTTACTGAGCTAGTCCTGTTATATGAAGTACTGATAGGACTAAATCTGAAATGTAACGTATTGCCTAAATCATGAGCACTCACAAACTGACAAAACTGTGAGATTAAAACGGTCGGGGAAGCCAGAAGGTCAGGGGGCAGGGCAACCCAAAGGTTTTGTGGTTTTTGTATAAAGATAGGAAAGTTAGAGGGATTGGGGGATTTTTCCCTGGAAAAACTTGTGAGCCATTTGGTTGTAAGAGGAACTACTTCGTTTTACAATAAAAAATTAAAAAAATTTCCCTGTTGGAGAAGGTGTTGTGTGGAATGTCTAAATGTGATTAAATGAACAATGTTGAAGGGGAACTATTTCGTTTTGAACTGTGTTTCATTAACTGTGAGAGCGTTCTAACTTCCTGAACCTATGTTCTCATTTGAATGTTCTCTGGTTTATTCTGTGATAATTTCCACTATGATTAATGAAGGTTTTAACGATTGATGAGCTATATTGTCATGTATATTTTTATTCATGTTTATGTGTTTTGATTCTAAGAACAACTATCTGTGATTTATCTTAACATATGAATAGTATTATATTACTCAGGAATTAATATTTTGCTCTCTAGGGATAGCTTAGTTAGCGTTGTTTTTCCAGTTGTGTGTGATTTAGATGCAAGAGAGTCTAAGATGAGAGGCAAGAACCTGCGCATCACATTGTGACCACTCCTTGCATTCTCAATCAATCTGCATTTTAGATAGGCACTTGCATATCATACTTAAAGTCAAAATACAAAAATATATACGGTGAGCTGGGCCGCAACCGGTAAAACCCCTTGTTTTGTTACTTGACCTACGGTAGTTGGACCGCAAACCGGACGGATTCCCTACACCAAACAGTCATGGCCTAGTTGGGAACGTTGACTGGGGAGAATCCCTTGTTTTTGTTGCCTGCGAATTTCCAGGCCTCAACAGGTTGAAACCACATTTAGATCAAATATCACTTCATATGATACATGGTGCAAAAGGGAGTAGTAAAGCTACAATACATATCCACATATGAGCATATAGTGGACATTGTCACCAAGCCTTTGTCTAAGGTTAAGTTTGTATACTTCAAAGACAAGCTTGGCATTATGCATAATGCCTCCTTTGTTGAGAGGGAGTGCTAGTGTTTCTCCAGTTAGCAACATTGATTAGAAATTATCATAGATTGTTCATGTTGATTTAACCAAGGGGGAAGGATACATTCACTCATGGGGCCACGTTGATTTGGCTACTAGTGGTGAATGGACCGGGAACAGTCTTTCTCCCAATATTAGCCGTGTTGATTTGGATAGGGATGGAAATTATCAATGTGCTCTCACATTGCATGTTCCAAGATGGATTGATCCATTTTATATAGAACAAGTTTGACTTGTTTATAAGTCTAGTCTAATGTCAAATATCTAGGCTCAAGAGACCTCTTGTGATGAGGGGATTCTTGATGGGTTCACTCAACATTAGAGCTCTATATGAATAGGCATGCATGTAAGGAGAAGAATAGCATCAAAAAGGCTCATGGAAAACTTTTCTAGAAAAGAAGAAATGCTAAGAATACAAGTTAAATTATTGAAGAAGTCCCAAAAATCATTAAAGAATCCCCAGGTTATATTCAAGAAAAAAAGTACAAGTAGTCCCTAGAAAAAAAGTACAAGTCGTCCCCAAAAGTGAAATGAAGGTGACTTGAAGTGTATAAATGAGTGATCAAACATTTCATTTTATTACACATCATCTCTTCTAGTGTGTATATTTCAAGGAGGCCTAGCGAAGTTTCAAGGAGCATCTTGTTGAAGGTTCTTATCATCTCCAAGGTTTCACTATCTTGATCTAGGGTTTCTTCATGAAGGGTGGACTCTCTATGTGTTAGGGTTTTTCTTCATGATGGTAATGTACTTGTAATATTGGACCAATTTAATCTAAGAAAAGTTGATTGGGTTTTCCAAAATAAAAATATTGTGTCTAATGTTCTTTCTATGTTTCTCTTTTGTTTTTGTTGCATTTAAAATTGAAACTTTCAATTGGTAACTATTCAATGATAACAGTGGGATGAAATTACTATTTGAAATCATTAGGAAGTAATTATCATATCTCAGAAATTGTATTTCTATTTTTATAAGAAAAATCAACATGAGTAGGGGTGGTTGGGTAGTTGAGTAGATTTTATGGTACTAATGAAGGTAGGTTGATTTTTTCACAATATTCTTAAATCTTCCTAGTGGCACTTGAGGTTTTCCTCAATCCTTTTTGTGTTTTTAGGTCCTCTTTTTTCATTGCATAGTATTTTAATTGCATTTGTTCTTTGGGGATTATTGATTGCGGTCAAAGTACTCTCGTATTGGTTATAATGTCCACATACAAATTGTTAAATGTAATTCAATGTTTCTTCTTGAAATAAAGGCAATTACAACTTTTTCCTTTTATGTGTGTGTGTGTGTGTGTCGAAACAATACATTGAATGAAAAGGGTGACTCATCTCTACCCTAGGAATATTTGATTACATCGTGGAGAAATTGGTATTCATATTTTGGGAATATTCTATGGCCTGAAGTTTATCACTAAGATGATGGGGGAAAGGACAAGCCTTTCAAAACCCAGGAGCATGGGAAAATGGCGGTTTGTGTTCTAATGGGGAAAAGGCTCTTTGGGGACATATTCATTAGAGAGGCAGTGTCTGTAGATCATAATCCATGAGGAGGAGGTTGTGAGGTATCCTAATGGATTTTTCGCATGTCCACCGATATTCATGATTCCATACTTGCCATTAAAATCCCCACAGCATATTTGATGACAATTAATGTCTTCAATAAGGTGTGGACTGTTGATTTATTTGTAACTTTGGAATGTATTCATCTATGTATCTTATGTATTGTAACCTGATGTTTATTCCGGGATATATCTATTATGTATTTGAGTCATGTTGTCATGCCCCGATGTTCCGATTGGGAAGATCAATAATGTAAACAAGTCATGTCAAGTCATAGTGGGTAACTCTCCGATTGTGTAAGAGTTAAAGTCCCCGCAGTTCCAGGGCACTAGGGTTATTAGACACTCCTAGAGATGTCGGCTCTAGTAAGTAATTGTTAAGTGAGGCCGACATATTGGAGTGCACTTCAAGTGAACGAAAGAATATAAATGGAGAGTGAGCCTCTCTATTTATCATACACATCACTCACACACTCAAGTGTAGCGCATAGTTGAGGAAGGAGAAGACATTGGGACTAGACAAGAAGAAGATTACTATTGTTGGGAGATCACTTACTGTTTTGGTCTTTTACTATTTTGGTGTTGATTCTATCTCTGAGGAAGTTGCGGGGTTTTCTCCATTTATGGTTTCCCCGATCAAAAACACTGTGTTCATTGTCTCTTGTGTTTGATTTTTGTACTTGTTATTCTCTCAGTAAAGATCCTAACATAATGCTAGCTTAATGTTGAAAAACTAACATGGAAAATAATAAATTATTTAATAAAACCTTGTCCTTTGTTTGCAATGCCATCAATAAATTAATAAGGTGTTGACAAGAATAAATTGATTTTGCAAACTGTTAATACATTTTAGTACAAATAATATAATTTACACACATTTCATATTCCATATGAATTGAGATGATAAAAAAGTGTTGGTAATGAACCACAATGCCAAGATTGAGGCCTAATTAACATGGGATATGGGGGGCTAGGGTAAAATTTATTACAAAACCAATGGTGATAAAGATATCCTTTTGAATCCACAAACATTATCTCTCCATTGAATTACATTGGTCATGATAGTTCTCCCCCTATATTAAGTCTAAATGTTGTTGTAACTTAGACAAAACCTTTGAATAAAATGGTTAGGGTGGAAACACTAGGTGTGGAGACAATTTGTCAAGGTTTTGACAAAATAAATTAATGTGTAATGTTATTTATAGGTACTCAATCCTTTTTTGTTTCAAGTGAAGTAATTAACCTTGGAGTCATTCTAACGGGGGAATGATCTTTTGGTCATTTCAAAAACCTATAATTTTTTTTGGAACAAAGGAATGCAAAAGGATAACCTTCTCATTGTGCAAGGTTTATGAAGATGTGATTTAAAAGGAAGTTCCAAAAAAAATAGGAGAATGTTTTTGGTCGGAGGGTCTAATGGTGGGGACAAGCTTGATTTGGGCTATCTCATCAAAGGTAACCTGGTCACTAGAAAGGACCTTGGTGTTGAGGTTAATCCAAATCAGTGCAAAAGGAGAAAAATAATCATAAACAAAGAGGGTGGAGGGTAGAATAGATCTTGTATTCTATTAGGAAACCCCTAGTGGGAAAATTCATCGGAAGGCAGATGACTTAGGAAAATTTAAATACATGGATGAAGAACAAATGGGCTATACTGAGTAGCTATGGCCCGTCTATTAACATGTTATCGCATGGATGGATCAAATTTGTGTTTCAATCTAAAAAGGATATAAATTTGATTCTTGGTGGTAAATGGTTCTGGGTTTTATATTATTTAAATATAAATCCTTCGCACCCTTGTTTCTATTCTAAATCTAAGTTAGTTATAACCATACCCATCTCGATGAAATTCCCAACTCTACCAATAGAATTATAGAGTAATGAATGTATTACAGGTTTGGGTAATAGGCTTGGAAGAATAATCAAGGTGGACAGGCCCTATAAATTAGATTGTAGATGGTAGATATCCCATGCACTGGTGGAAATTGATAATAAGGATAGTATTTTCGAAATCCTAGAGAATGCTTTTATTCAACCTTCGACTACTCCAAAGTGCCTTTTCTTTATATAAGGTGCCATCAATATGGCCACTTCGATTGAGAAGAAATCGATCGAATTTTGTCTACAGGAAGAAATCGGTAAACAAAACCCTTTAATAAGTTTGTTTATGGGAAGAAATCGATAAACAAAACCTACTAAGCTAGATACAAAAGCTAAAACTCAACACCATTAGAGGAGAATCGTGGAACTATGAAGAGTTAGAGGGTGGATTTTTTTTAGTGGGATGTGTTGAAGAGGTTCGAAATTTTTGGTACATTATTGTTACTAAGGTATTTTTCAGGATACCACCACCAATTCACATTAGCTTCTCCTTCAATCTAACCCAATTTGTCAATTCAAGTTTCAAACAATGTTGAGTCAGCTATAGTTCAAGAGGTCATTGACAAGGATGAAGTTTATCAATCCACTCATCAGGCTTTGGATTATAGTGGTAAGTGTCTTTCAACCTATGATATTAAGCATCCTATTATTTTTAAGATTGAAAATACTATCTCATAGCATAATTGGTCGACTTTGTCTAAGGGTTCAAAATTACTTGGTGCCTATTCTAGGAAAATAAATATATTGGGGGTCTGGGTGGGGGAAAAAGTAAGAGGAGTTGCATAGTTCTACTACAAAATTATTATGGTATTTCATTAACGGAGAAGGTTAGTCTTGAAAATATAGATAGAAAGGTTTTGATATTAGGAGGGATCCTTTCATGTGAAGAGTATCACAATAGAGGACAATATGATCTATGCCATAAGAAGATATATGTTAGAGGGAAGGTGATAGGGGGTTAGGGGTTTGACCAAAGCAAGGACATTAGAGCCAATTTAGGGTATAAAATGGGCCTCATAAGAAAAAGAGGCATTCATGAGTTGGAATTCAAGAAAAGGAGTCAATTATAATCGTTGAGTTGGCATATTTATCATTAAAAAAATTATTTTTTTAATCCTTATATTCAACTTATCTCCCTATGGTTTTACTCAAATTTTAAGCAGGAGCACTTGTTGAATGCGAATTCCATTTTGCATCCAACAAGTACCCACACTGCATACTTTTGATGGACCCCCACCCCATGAAAAATGAGAAATACATTTAAAAAAAAGGGAGATAAGTCGAAAATACAAAGAAGAAAAAATATTATTTTCTCTTCTCCTCCAAAATTCATAACATTTATTTAATTGTTTTAACTATTATTTTGTTATTTTCCTTAAGAGGCCTATTTTAGACCCCAAAATGACTAATGACCTAGGAGTCATCTAAGGTTGGGAAAACATATGTTTATCTCATGCACAATCTAAGGCAATTAAAGAAATTAAATAGGGTTGAAAACAACCCATAAGTGGGCTTAGTACTTAGTGAAATACAAACTCATAAAGGTGGCTTGAGATAAATATATTGTCTACCAATGTTAGGGGTTTGGGCAGTAAACCCAACAAAATATCCATGTCCATAGTGGTTGAGGTAGAGAAGATATAAATATCTTTCCTTCAATAAACTATGGGTAGGTGGGTTGTCTTCGTAGATTTTCTAAAGTGTTATAAGGGTTGGGAATTTACCTTCACTCATTCGGTATGAATTTATGGGGGTTTAATTATAGGACAGAACACAAATTTAACCCTAATCAATTTTTTTTTGTTCTAGGTCTATGCATGGAACTTTATAGTAAATCCTAGGTAGGTATTTTATTGTTCTAAATGTGCATGGACCGTATGAGAACAAAAAAATTATTTTGGGAGAGGATATTCGGTTCAGAGGTTATCAAGGAAGGTAGAATTATTATTGGTGATGACCTGAATTTTATTTAAAACAAATTAGAGGTCTGAGGTGAGTCAGCTTGTGTGGATAGGTTGGAAAATTTATTCCTTCATCACGTTGAAAGAGTTGGTTTGGTAGATGTGGAACCAATTTCCATCAAGCCAACATGGTGTAATAATAGGGAAAGAAGGGAAGTAGTATCAAAACAACTAGACAGTTTCCTAGTCTCAAACACTATTGCAAAAGTGGATCGATACATATCATGGACGAAGGATGGAAAATTGTCTAACCATAGTCCAATATTTCTAGAATTTTAAATAATTGATCAAAAGGAAATGGCCATTTTAAATTAACTCAAACCGTCTATTGGAATAGGAGTTCCAAGAGTTGGTGAGATCCACTTTGAGGTGCTACAATAAAATGTTAAGACTCTCAAGAAATGCACAATTTGGAAGTTATTTAAAGGCATTTAAAGAGAAGGTGGTTGTGTGAGGGTGCAAAATTAAAAAATAGAGACAAACAAATCAAGGAAATCAAGGAGAGATGTTGAAGGGGAATCTTGCTAGTGTTTTTTAGGAAGAAGAACTTATTAGACTTAGGCATCTAGAGAATACAAAGAGGAAATTTTTGGATGGAAAAAAGGTTGATTGTAGATTGAAAAATTGAGCTACTTGGTTGCAGTTAGGAAACGAGAATAGAAATTGTTTTCACCAATTTTTCAACCATCAAAAATATACCAATACAATTTGGAAGATGTTGAATGAAGGGAACGTTGTGAGAAACTTTAGGTACCTGGATAATATAGTTGTAAGAAAGTTGGGGAGGATTTATAAATGGCCATTGGGAACAAACATATAAGAGATTATTAAGGTTACAACTTTCTTTCCAAAAATGGTGTTCGATGAAGGCAAAAGAGGAATATTTGAAGAAATAGCGCTTAAAGAGCTCTTGCTTGTTCTAACATCTTTCAAAAAAGACAATGGAGTTTAGGCCTTAATGGGTGGATCGTTGAATTTTAGGAAGAGTTTTTTATTTAATTAGTGATGAGTTACCAAGGGTGGTGGATAATGTCAAAATTATATGTAAAATATCAATATCTTTCAAATCTACCTTCATTGTTCTAGTCCCTAAAATTGAAAAACCTAATTTATATGGTGAGTTTCAACCTATTTCTCTTTGTAATTGTATATATAAGATAATTACTAAGGTCCTGGCATTCATATTGAAAAATTTATTTCAAAGACTATCTCTCTAAGTAAATTTGGGCAAGTGGATTCACAAAGCAATTGATATAGCATGAGAAGTATTATGGTTCATTGGATTAAAAAGTATTCCAGGTTTAGCGGTAAAATTAGACCTCTCAAAGGATTATGATAGGACTTGTTTTACAAGTACGGTTTGATGATACATATTGGTTTTAACTTGTTAGTAGTTAATTGGATTATGGGTTTCATGTGTTTTATATCCTTTCATGTACTTATAAATGGATTTGCTTCACCATTTTTCACTCCTTCAAGAGCACTAAGGCAGGGGAGGCCTTTCTCCCATAATTTGCTTTTACCGATAGTTAAAGGGCTTAGTAGATCCACACAATAGACTAAAACTAGTGTAATCAAAGGGGTGAATGTTGGTGGAGATTAATTTATTACTTATCTTTTATCCATTGATTTTTTTTATTCACAAATGGAACTATGGTTGAAGGTTATAAGATAAAGGATATTCTCCAACTATTATTCAAATCTATGTGCATCAAAATTAATTATCAAAACTATTTTATGAATTTTAATTCTATGAGTAATGAGGCACACTAATCTATGAGATTCATTTTTTTATTTGCAAACTTGAACTTAGATTTTTTACTCAAATATCTAGGCTTCAAACTAAAACCAAATGGTTACTTAAAACAAGACTCGCAATGGCTTTTAGGAAAAGTTGAAAGAAACATCAACTTTTAGTGTAATAGGTGCTTGTCAAGGGGTGGGAGATTGACATGATCAAAATCATATAATATGCAATACTAGTTTGTTTGCATTCCCTCACACATATCCCTAAGGGGATATTGGAATGATATGGAAAACATGTTACAAGTTTCTTCTGAAGGGAAATTTAGATCAAGCAGGTTATATTCTTATTAAATGGAAAATTTTGGCTAAACCAAAACATAAAGGTAGTTGAGATCTTAAGCATATTCACCATTTTGGCTCAACTTTGGAACCCAAAAGCATTTGGAATCTCATAAGTAGGAAGAGTCTATGGAAAAGAATAATGGTGAAGAAATGCATATATTCAAGGTCTTTGTTGGATTGGACAAATAGAAAGAGTATTAAAAATATTTTGAATCATTGGAGGGAATTCACCTTAGCATTCTCAATCATTGATAAGTAATTATCTTGGAAGGCTGGCAATGGAAGAAAGGTTCGTATAGGGATTGATGTATTTTGGGATATGGTAATAAAATATTTCTAAATAAGGAATTGGTACAATACTTGCAAGATCAAAGATACTTCTCTTTAAATCAAGTTGCATATATGAAAGCTACAGATATATAGCATCATGGATGGTTGTCTACAATGACATTAATATTGGAAGGTGATCAATCTATTATTTGGAACTCTCATCTTAAGGAGATATAAAAAAAATCACGTAAGGATCAAACAAGGTGTTGATTGTTTGGGTTAGTCAATGAATAAGACTAGGAACAAGTATATAGCAAGGTTGGATTACAAAGTCCTAAGAATTGAGAGGAAATATACCAAGTGTTGGTGGTATATCATTTGTAAAGTGAAGGGTCCAAAAAAATCAATCATACATATGTGGTTAGTCTTATAGAGTTTTGACTTGGGAATTTTTTCAAAGGAGATAGGTTCAAGGCCCAAGTATTTGTATTCTTTGTAGGAACATTGAAGAGATTAATCCATACCTAGATATTTCATGACCCTTTATTGTACATGTTTGAAAGGAAATACAATACATCTTAACTCTAAATGATGCTTGGGCTAGGGACAGTATAGAAGATTGCCTCTTTGTATATTTTCAAAGGCAAGATCTTAAAGAGAAGAGGGCCATTCCAATACTCATCCTATGGATCCTTTGGTTATCCTGAAATAGAATTTTGTTTGATCATAGAAATATTCCAACATTACAAGTCTCAATGTAGATAAAGGCACTTTTCAACTTTCAAAGAAAGACTGCAAATAAACTCTCTTGATAGATTAGAACACTCTAAATTGATAACATTTATCATTGGGGATTTTTTGATGGAGCATGTCAAGGGGAAGGGAAAATGTTTTGTTCAAAATGAATCTCACTATTTCAAATCTAAGGATTTGTTGGGAAGGTAATCCAACAATTATGTGAAATTGATGGTTCCATTGTCAAAAGAGGTATCCATGTTACATGTTTATGGGGACCTAAAACTAGTAAATAAAATAGGTTGAGTCTAAATAGTTGATTCGCAATATAAATCTACAACATCTGGCTGCACATTTAAAGGAAAAATATACTCAATTTGAGAGAATTTATTTCATTCACATATATAAGGAACTTAATGAGGTTGTTGATTTATTACCAGTATAGACCAATCTAACTGTGGTTCTACAAAGCATCGAGAGGGGTCAAATTTGCAAACCTTTCACTATTAAATTACCACACACACGCGTGCGCACACGCACTAATATATATATATATATGGGAAAAGTGTGCACTAATATATATATATATATATATATATATATATATATGGGAAAAACATACACTTCTCCCACGTCCATGCTATAGATAATGCGCCTTCTTGGCGCAATCAAAACAATGACTACTACTAGAGCCACGATTACTACTGCTCGAAGAGCTTCCAAATAAGGTCCAAGATGCCATTATGAGGATATCTATTATTTTCTACTTTAAAATTTATGGTATCTATAGTTGAACTAAGTGTTATATATGGAATGTATGTAGCTATGTATGTGATCTCGATTCAGATATAGTGATAGTGATAACTAATAAAAAAAACCAAGCATCTTTGACCAAAAACTAATTTGTACACTCCCTATTATTAGAGGAAATAATAAATGTGACTACTACAATTAACAATGCAATTTAATCATAATTTCATCCTAAAATAAAATAATTAGGAATTAAAAGCATCATTCTATACATATTATATAAAGTCAATATTATTAGTAAAATCATATTCTAACGATAAAAGGGGATAAACAAAATAAATACTATATAATGTTCAAAATACTACTATAAAAATTCACTCATTTCACCAAACTTAAGTGTAATTTCAATGGAATTTATAATATATGTTAATAAATCATGTTAAAATATAATAAAATGGTATTTAAAATCCATTGATGTTTACAATGAAAAAGGACTTTGATAAAATGTTTTAAAATTTAATGAAATTTGTTTAAATCTTGAAAAAATAGGAGCATTGATTTATCACAACAAATCTTATATATCATTTCAAATTCCAATGAGGTTGTGCTATTTATGATCAATTTATAATATTAGAATCATATTGTATCAACCTAGAAAATAACTAAAATAATAATAATAATACAATAGTTGTAGAAAGTGCACACAATTAACACAGGAGATACAATGGAGAAACTTGAAAAGGAAAAACTTCACCAAGAACCGAGTAGTGTCCATTCCTCTTATTATTCTGTATCAATAGTTAAAAATAAAAACAAATTGGCTCACTTTGAAGCAAATATACACCATGCCCTCTAGTGCATTGTTGCAAGGTATTCTTCCTCCTCTTCTCCATATGGTAATCTACTCCTATACACCATAGTACACTATTACAAGGTCTCATTCCTCCTCTTCTCTATACAATAATATACTCCACACACATTGCGATAAGGTCTTCTTCCTCCTCTTCACTATATTATCATCGACTGCTTTGCATTTAGTGCACTGCTACAAGGTCTTCTTCCTCTTCTCTATATGATAATCTACTTCTCTACACTATGCAATTATTAAAGAATAAATATTTAACAATAGGAATGGAACTCATTTCATTCATATAGGTTAAGGTTCTAACATGAACACACAATGAGGATTGTTACATGCTCTTTTTATTCTTGGACCAATTGTCAAAAATACAAACAGATATCAGCTCACTATGGAGTAAACATACACCATGCCCTATAATACGATGCTACAAAGGTCTCCTTGCTCCTCTTCTTTATTATGACAATCTATTCCTTTGCATTATATAGTTATTAAATAATAAAAAATACTTTGGAATATTATTGGAATTCATTTCTATCATGAAGGAAAGTTTCCAATACCTCACAATCACAATTAAGGTAGGATTAGAGTTATGATCAAGGTTTTTGCATGGCCCTACTTATTAGGATTAAGGTTTTGGATGTTAGAGAATCCCATACATGATTAGATTCACATGTGTTAGTCATACAGTGTTGGTGTGACTTCCACTTGATATTGTGGCAATTCAAGCATTGATCAACTTGTTGGAAACATAACCTCTCCATGCAAGCTTCGATTGAGGTGGTTTTTGGACCATTGGAAATTAAGCTCTTGACAAATAGAATAACATAGAGTGCCATGGAACATTGTTTGTTGCATATTAAAAGAAAATCTTTTTTTAATCCATTTAATATTTAAATCAAGGTCCAAAATTTTCAAGAAAGCAAATGATCCAATCAAAATTAAAACCTAAAAATGAGCTTTAATAATATTATAATTTTGATGGTTTACCATAAAATATATTAAAATTAATACCAAAACATTTTATCATCCACAATACCATAATCTTCATTGATCATCTCAAAAAATATTAAAATTTACCAAAATACATAATTATGTACTTTTTTTAACAAATTAAGAATCTAAACATAATATAGCATCATAGTTAGCCTCTTTCATTAGCTTATTTCAAATCTATTTATTAATTTATTAATGCAACACAATTTGCTATAATTAGCCTCTTTCATTAGCTTATTCCAAATCCATTTGTTAATTGTGTTTCTTTGTATCATAAACATCATTTCAAAACACAAAACATCAATTAGACGTCTTTTCAAAATGCATGCCTTAAATTACAACTTTGTAATCTATAAATGTTAATATAAAAAGCTGGTTTTATAAAAAAATATTAATTGTCCATAGTGATGTGTAGTTCAAGTGGGTGAGAGGAAATTCATTATCTTACTAAAACATTATTTTATTTTTTGTTATTTTATTTTATTATTAAAAACATTTATTAAATAATACATTTGAGATCCTACTTTCTTGTTTTTTCTTTTTTTATTTCATCATAATAGCTTATGATGAATGTTAACAAAGCTAATTATAAATTTAAAAATGGAAATTCATGAAATTACGAATGAGGAGATAAAAAAGGATTACTAAATAATAATGCATTGGTTTTTGAAATTTACGTTTTTTTTAAAAACAAATTATATTCATAATATGGCATTTTTGGAAGTGTGGATAGTACATTATATACAAAGATACCCTAGAAGCGTGGATAGTACATTATATGCATAGATACCCTGGAATAGTACTATACAAAGATACCTTGGAAGCGTGGATAGTACATTATATGCAAAGATACCCTTGCCCTAATAGATAGGGGTGGTGCAAGGACTTCACTTAAGGGAAGAACTTCCTTGAAGTCATAATATTTCATTCTTAGAAATGAGGGGTGGTGTGTGTGTACATCTAAAAGGGTAAGTGTAGTGAGGTGAAACTTGGCAAACTATATGTATGCATATTTAAAAAGGGTAGGTGTTGCGGGGTGAAACTTGGCAAAATTATATACCACTATAATAAAATTCAAAATCGTAGAGACCTTCATGCCTCGAAAGAATCCCCTTTATATAAATACATACAAATTTGGTAAACGCCATAAGTATTAGAGTGAAACTTTGATGCTTTGTATTAGAGCGAAACTTGATGCTTTGTTCTAGGATACTTGTAAGTTTCACTCTAACACAGCATCCTATGGCAACAGTGGTTGAAAATTTGGAATGATATGTTCAAGATGGGAGATATATATATATATATATTCTTCTAAATGAGAGTGCTCATACAGTTTGTGTTGTGAAACATTGATGACGTTATGGATTCCCAATTGTGCTAGCATATCAAATTTGAAGACATTATCATTGGTTTGTTAAATGAAGGTATTAGAGCCATGTTGGATAGGATGGAGCTTGTGACACTACATATGTTTGAACTATTTCTTGTTCAAAGAGAGCCATAAATGTCACCAATTTGAAATGTTGAAGGTAATCGATGTCAACATTTAAGGCCTCATTCAAGTTCTAGTAGAGAAAACGATCAAGAGGGGTTTCGATCTGCAAGGTGGCCCGAGATCAAAACCCGCTGCTCCTAGGAGGTAACATCTAAATCCAACCATGCTAAAGGTTGGTTTGATCCTTAGGTGATTTTGACGGCTTATATGCCCCTAGGTTGTGTTTTCTCATACCAAAGGTTGGCCCAGCAAGTCAAATGGCATTGCAACAAAAAAAAAACATTGAAGGCCTCATACTTAGCTTCGCATTGTTGAAATGTGGTATGGACTCTCCAATGTATATTTTCAATGCATTGCACAAAGGTAGAAGCTTGGTATTGCTCTAAGCCATGATGAGAACACAATGTTGGAAGTCAGGTCACTGGAATTTCATAAGAAACAAGAGGTTGGGATCTATAATAAACTTCAAACAAAAAATACCCAGTGGAGGAATGGATGTCCTAATTTTAGTATTGCTAGATGACATGAAGATAAGTGTCCCAATGTTTGTCACCATTGAACTAGATGCAAAGACAAAGAAGTAAGTTAAGGTTAGCAACTTTAGCTTAGGCATCAATTTGGGGATGAAAGGCTATGGAATAGCAAAGCTAGTGGCCGAGAAATTTCTAGAGAGATTTCAAGAAGTCGTTGAGAAAGTAGGAATCTGGATCATAAATGATGGAGAGAGGGAGGTTGAAAGACATCTAGACATGTTGGAAAAATAATGCAACAAAATGGGAAGCATCAATGGTTTTGTTGCAAGAGATAACAATGGCCATCTTGAAAAAAAATCAGATAATGACAAAAAACACAACAATGTTGGCATATGATTTTGAGATTATATATAAGAAATGTAAACTAGGAAAGGTGGTCACTGATTATTTATCAAGGCAATTTGAGGAAAATGGATCCCTCTTTTTCTTGTCTTTATCAATTCTGGTTTGGTTTGATGAAGCTTGGAAACAATGGTCTGCACATGAAAGTGTAGTTCAACTCATTCAAAGGCTTTAGAAATATCCCAAACCACCTAAAGGGTATACACAACACCAAGATACATTAACATATAAATAGATCATTGCTCTAGTAAAACAATATGCCTTAAAACACAAAATGTTAGAGGAGTTGCATTCATCACCTATAGTGGGTTAATCATACTTTTGAAAAAACTATGAAAGAGTCAAGCACTCGTTGTTTTGGAAGGGCATGCCAATTGATATGTTGGATTTTGTAGCATCTTGTGGCACTTTCCAAAGAAACAAGGGTAAGATGGTGAAGATATCATGGGCATTGCAACCACTACTGATCCCAACACATATATGCGCTTGACATCTCTATGGATTTTATAGTGGGAGTCCCTATCAGTGGTAACAGTCACTGATCATGTTGGTAGTTGATTTCCTTTCCAAATATTCTCATTTTTTTACCTTATTCCACCTATTTACCCCTTCCTCCATTGCCCCAATCTTCATGGATCGTAGTTTCAAGTTACATAGTATGCCCGCTTTCACTGTCTCAAATCATGACCCCATATTCACTAGAAAATTTTGGAAGGAGTTGTATAATCTTCAATATACCCAATGAAACAAATAGTCAAACATAAGTGATCAACAAGTGCTCAAAACCCTTTTTGAGATGCTTTGATTTTGAAAAATAGCACCAATTAGCATAACAAATTTCCCTAGGAAAATGGTGGTACAATACCACTTATCATGGAGCTACCAAAATGACACCATATTTAGTGGCCTATGACCAAAAGCCTTGTCACTACCTTCCAATTTAAAAATCACCTACAAGGTCCATGGAGTAGATAGCAAATTTATACTAGAGCAACCACTCTACACAAAAAAAAAATTGGTTATGGCTCAAAGAGTTCTTTTGCAAAAGCATATCAAGTTTTTCATCCTTAGAAATTAGCACTAAAGTTCTATGACCCCCATATGATCATTTGGTTGATTGGACAAGTGGCTTACAAGTAGGCTTTTCCAGCCCACTCGAAGATTCATCATGCCATTCATATGTCATGTCTAAAGAAGCTAGTGGGATCGAATTGCATGGTGCAAACCAACTTACCAACAATTGATGAAGAAAGCTCCATTGATCTACCCCCGAAAACAATATTGGATACCATGGAGCATCAATTGCATCAACTTGTGATTTGAGAAGCATTTATCTAGTGGACAAATATGCAGTGAGATTTTGCATCAAATTTCTCACATCTGACCTTGAGGACAACATTTTTTTTAAGGGGAAGATCATGTAAGGGTCCTGCCCTAACCACCTTACTTTAGGATACCTAGGAGTTAGTCAATTAATGTAAGTGGCCAACTTTGAATAATGCCCATTGGATAATAGTGGATAGCCATTTAATGTAAAAGAGTCATATTTATTAATTAATGCCAAATAGGTAGTTGGCTTCCATTAATGATGGGACCACCAGTAATTAGGGTTTTTCTATTTGAGATTCTATTTAAAGTGTTAGGAGGATATGGATTATTTTGTTGAAGAGTGTTGTACTTGGAGCTCAACTAAAGTGAAAGGTCACCCCATCTTAAGAAGCAAGTCAACAATGCTTTCTTCTTTTGATTATAATAGTACAAGAATATATTTCACATTACTTTATTGCAATTGTCTCTTCTATCTAGTGAACAATATACAATTTCCTAATCTATACAAAGATTATAAATGCAAAAATCCATATACAAAAGAGAATTTCCTAGGTATACAAAGATCATAAATGTAGAAAACCAAAGTAGGGAAAACTTTCACTTACACAAAGCACCAAATACTACACTCTTCAACAACAAAATTCATTTCATCTTAATGCTTTAAATATGATCTCAAATGGGAAAAACCTAAATACTTGTGTTCTCATCATTAATAGGTACCAACTACCTAGTGGGTCTTAATTAGCAAAGATGATCCTTTTATATTAAATAACTATCCACTACTATGTAATCGGTATTATGGCTACATACATTAATTACCTAACTCTTAGGTAACCTAATGGAAGGAGATTATGGTAAGACCCTAATGTGCCCTCCTCCTTCAAAAGAAGCATTGCCTACGAGGCTTGAGGTGAGGAAATTGTTGCAAAATCATTATTGGTTCCCAAGTGGCATCCTTTAATTGCATATCTTTCAATTAAATTGGTACTTCTTAGGCAGTGCATTGGCTCAATTGATGTTCTTTGGCATCCAATATTGCTTTTAGTTGTAGCTCAATAGAACCTTCTTCATTAAGTTCTAGTAAATTAGTTTGCACCTTGCAACTCAATCTGACTACCTTCTTCAAACAAGACATGAAAACATGATGAATCTTCAAGTGGGTTAGAGGAGTCAACTTGTAAACTTCTTGTCGAATGCATTAAATTATCTTATAAGAGCCATAGAAATTTGGTGCTAGTTTGTGGGGAATTTATCTTTCAATAAACTACGTTTATGAAGTGGAAAGTGAAGAAACATATGATCCCCTTCTACAAAAGAATGCTCCAAGTGATACTAGTCAACTTCTTGTTTCATTCTATTTTGATTCATAACAAAGTTGTCCTTAAGCATGAAATAGAATGGTTTATCTATTATGAAAGTGTGCTACCCACTACATTAACCTTTGGAAGTGACAAGAATTTTTAGCCATAGAGAGAGCTTCATATAATATCATTTTGGTAGCCCCGTGATAAATGGTATTGTACCACCATTCTATCAAGGGAAGCTACAATGCCATTGTTGTAATTTTTCTAAAGCTAAGCATCTCAAATAAGTTTCTATGAACTTGTTTACCACTTTTGTTCGGTTATCTATTTCAAAATGACATGCAAAGCTGATGCCGCACTGGGTAAACTACGTAATTTTCTAGTGTGTGTAGGGTCTCGATTCGATATAATGAAAGTGAGCATGCTATGTAATTTAAAAATCGGATCCATGAAAACTTGGGCAACAAAGGAGGGAGTAAATGGGTGCAATAAGGCACAAAAATGAGCCCATTTTGAAAGACAGTCAACTACCACCATGATCAATTATTTGTTACCAACGCCAGGAAGACCCATTATACAATCCATGTCTACCCATATATTTGTTGGGATTAGTAGTGGTTGCAATATCCTGGGCATCTTCACCATCTCACCTTTGTGTTTCCTTGTCAAACATCACAAGCCACTACAAAATCCAAGATGTCAATTTTCATACCCTCCCAAAAGAACGAGTGCTCAATTCTTTCATAGGTTTTGTAAAAGATTGAGTGATCCATTGTAGGCAATAAATGCAAATCCTCATGCCTTAATGTATCTCCCTATCATGTATACCCTTTAGGCCAATTGGGATCTTCCAAAAGCCTCTTAATTAATTGAACGAACTAGTGTCATGTGCCAACAATTCTCATCGAGCTTCCTCAAGCCAACCTAGAACTAGTAAAGACAAAAAAAGGATACATCTTCCTCAAATTGCATGTTTCTTTACCTTTCGTATATATATAATCTAGTAATCATAACCCAATTGTGATTTTGTTGCGCATAGTCTAAAAATTCTACAATTTGGGTTGAAATGTGTGTGTTTTTTAGGTGCAATTTTGATAAAATCCAATTGAAATTTTTTAAAATCCAAGTTAGAGCTGTCAAGTTCTGGAATTTTGGGTGCCCCAAGGGATTTTGAGGATGTTGAATCCATTTCTACCATAAAAATTGCAATTAAAACACAATTGCATTTATATTTTGCATTTTGCAAAATAAAAAACGTTGGATACCGAGAATAAAATAGTCGTCTGGCCCAAATCGTCAAGTTTTTAGACATCTTACTTTTGTTAAGGCACAATAATTTGTGATAGTATGGCATTACTCTTCATTTATTAGGATGTTGAATCCATTTCTACCATAAAAATTGCAATTAAAACACAATTGCATTTATATTTTGCAAAATTAAAAAACGTTGGATTTCGAGAAGAAAATAGTCGTTCGACCCAAATCATCGAATTTTTAGACATCTCTTTTTTGTTTAAGGCACAGTAATTTATGATAGTATGTCATTACTCTTCGTCTTTCTTATGAATGCTAAATGTTAATCAACCATAAGGATAGGTACTTCATTGAAAGTGACCTTCATGGATGTGCTATTGTAATTTTTTCCCAATTCAATATGTTCACCCAAGGAAACGTGATATGTTGGGTGATGGTTTCATACTCTAAGAGGTACTCTAATGAAAATAAGTTGGGTGATATGTTGGGTGATAGTTTCGTACTCTAATGCATTACATCAAATGAAAATAACATGCAAGGAGATCCCCGCAATATCTAAGAGGTATAGAAACAAAGACAAAACTATTATGAAGGCATTCCAAATAATGAAGGCATCTAATTTAATTCATCCATTAGAGACTAGTTGAGTGTGTTTATATGTGCAAACAATAAGTACAATTATGCCACCACTGGAGTGCAAAACTCTCAAATTTTGAATAGTATGTTCTAGTTTTCATCATCAGATAATGTTGGATGGGCTTAGACATAGGAGCTTAAAGCTGCAAATCTACCTTCTCCCCATAGATAATGCCATTTAAATGAGATCGGGAAAATGCACATTGATCTTAAGCATTGGGTATGGTTGTTGCTTGGTAATCAGCTCAAAAGAAGACACGTTTGTTGACATCTTGAATCTCGTGGTTGAGGCACAAATCCTCAAGAAACTGCTTCGTGATACCAATATTCTCTAAATCGTTGATTAGTGGTGCAACTAGTGCACAAGTCAGTGTTTGTTGATGTGCCGCTAGTGCACAAAATAATAGATCTACGCTATTGGTACAACTAGTGCACAAAGGATATAGAAGTAAATGATAAATCCTCACGTTAGATCTATTTAGGAAGCAAAGGGGGATCCTCAAGATATATGAAGAAGAGTGTTGATCTCTAAACTGCTAATGTCACCAAGTAAAAAATCACTTACCCAAGCTCAATACTCTAATACCAAATGATATAAGAGCACAACAATGCATAGAATGATTAAAAGAATGCACAAGATAATTAAATCAAACAATATTTAGCATCAAATATGCATATTCACTACCTTTAGGGTTGAAAGGATGAACAGCAAGTATCCCAAAGCCTAAATGACGAGTAGCCCAATATAGTTAAATGGACATCTCAAAGATCCATACGATTGGTGGTGTAAATGAAAACAAAACACAATTAGTAGACATAAGGCAAGCATTGCTTAGCAGATCCACGACAAAGACATATCCAATAATGCATAAACTAACATGTAAATTTTAGCTCTTATTACACGGGTGAATCATGTCTCGTTGAAGAGAGGGCCCAGTCTAGTGAGTGCACAATTGGGTTTTCCATGGTATATTTCATGACCAATATGTAATGAACTAGGTCATGCCCGAGCTATGTCCCTATGCAATTTAGTTCCGTGCAATAAAGAATTTATTTATTACTTTATTAGTCTGTAGAGTGAAGGCCCTAAGGGTTCTTTCTTCAGTAGTCCACTTAATCCTAAGTCAATGTTAATGAACTTTCTTAAAATATGCTCACAAATTAATGTAGTTTTATGAGAAAATAATTGAACAAATCACAATCTGCTCAATCTAAACCATTTATGGACCATCGACATCTCCATTCTAAACAATTAATTGATCATTACTCTGTTCCACTTGTCTAATGTGTTATAAAGAAATGATCCACTTGCCTATTCATACTTCTTATCGATGGAGTGTGGACCTGTAATATACAAATCAATAGAAAGTTAGCAAAGAATGAAAGAAAAAAGGTTGTATTTATTTATAATTTATGTAAGAACAGTCTCATAAAAAACTGTAGTAGCTATGTATTATACATTTCATGTACTTTGCAAAATGTTTAACTAAAACAAGATCACATTGAGTTAGAGAGAGAACTAAATTGGGTCATAAATTGAATACGCTCCCTGGTAATTGTAGTTCTTGATGTACCTATCTCACTTGTACTCACTGCCTTACTTGTTATATCTTTTAAAGTAGTTTATGCCTCACGTGTTAACATTTGCATGTTGTTGACGCTTAGCCATACATGGTTTCTATGTATGTGGATCTTGATTAACCCGTAGTTGTTGCTTATGTGATTGACATACACTGAATAAGCAAATCTATTTTAGAAAGTGTAGAGATGGTCCTAAACAAACAACTAGGTTTGTGGTTTATCAATCTGTCAATTTATAGATCCAAAGGACACCTTGAAAGACCTCAATTTCAAGCGAAGTAGCCAAGGAAGACAATTAATTTGATATAATTCTTCAGTTCTTTTAGTACATGTAGAGCATCCCTATTTAAGAACATCAAATCTATTCATTCCTATATTCTTTTGAATTAGATATGATTTCCAAGCTCAAGTTTATCCGCAAATATCATTAAAAATAAGTTAATATAAAAATGCCTTTGCATTCAAAAAAATATTAAAAAGAATTATTAATGAAAAAAAAATATGATTAGTCACTTTACCTTGTGTGTATGCAATTCATTGGTATGGACATCTAATCAATAAGTACCTACAATAGTTGTCAAGTGTTATACGATAATTGTCGAGAATAACACTTGGTGGCCATGTACATTGATGTTGGCGTGCACTTAGGGGTGTAGCCATCCTCCTCGCTTCAGAGCAATAAACATCCCACATACTACACAACCAACTCATGCTCTGGAAAAATTTAATTTTTCCAATACCCCTCAACACTACAAAACAATGAAGGAAGAGAAAGAAGCAGAAGCTCGAGAAGAAAGCAGGCATTTGGATTTTCATCACCCATGAACCTACTCATCTTGACCACGTTACCAACATGCTAGTTTCTCATAGGTTCAATAATGGGGGGTTGGTTTTCACGTTCTAGCACTTTATAGTGGATCTAGATTGCTTTGATACCTCCGCAACTCAATATTTAGGGCTCTCTACAATTTCCTCTATTCATACTAGAAGTCAAAATAGACCAAATTACATTATGTTTGTGTAATAACATATATTTTTGAGGATGACTACACTATGGCTAATTTGAAAGGGATACTTGCATAGTAACTAGGATCCCCAACATAGGTGTTGATATACCACTATGTCCAGTACAAGGATATGTTTGGAAAGGAAATGAGGTTGAAGGAATTTATTGGAGTCTACAAGGTGCTTGAGGTCATGGTTGGCCTTGAATTAGATGTGAATTTAATGTCAAACTATTCTTGGTAATTCATGGGCCGACCGTGATGTCTACTCGTCAATTTAGTTATGGTTTTTCAACCAATCACTAAGCTTTCTAATCAAGCAATTAGAAGAAATTGAGCTCAACCTCAATGGATTTTTTTGGGTCATGAGATATGTCTGCATATTTGGAGTGGCTGCTCTTGCATAAGTTTACTTCCATCCTCTTTCCTAACACCGTACCAGTTATTCCAAATATTTAATAGGTTAAGCACATATATAGTTGGAAAAATATTGCTTCCTTTAATCAAATTTTCCAAGAAAGTGATATTGAGCTACAGGTTAGATTTCAACTAGTCATGGAACCAAAAGCGTGTCCATGTTTGATGTAACAAATTAAGATCCAAAACCAAATTTTGCAATTTGAAAGCTCAAGAAGGTGCCAGATTTATAAGAATTTGGGCAACTTTTTTACAATATAACAGTCTGAAAGCAGCAAAAACTTGGATTCAAATAAACTCAAATCTAATTGTCTAGAGATTATAGAGGAGCTACATTTATATTATTAGATTCGACAAAACCTAAATGTATCCACTTAATTTTTTAATAGACATACTAACTGACAACCAAAAGAATATTTGTATACATCACCCGGTAATAATATTGTTTATGATAGTTTGACGACATGGACGTTACTGAAAGACATAGTTGTGTTTATGCAACTTCCCACAATGAAAACCGGAATGGACTCCCAAATCGAAAAGAGAATGACTGAGGTAGAGCAGATGCTCGAAGAAAATCGCATCTCTAAACAAATTGCACCAAACAGCTGTGGATTTGCAACAAAACAAAACAAAAAGTTAGAAAATAAATATAAATTTCATAGCCTATAATGGCCAAAAGTTTTTCTAATTTTACTTGAGAACAATGCCTAAACCTCATGGAATTTCAAGCTTCTAACATAAATATTACATAACTTCCTCAAGCTAAGGAAAAAAAAAACTAAAAACTAAACCATAGAATGGTTTCATAAAATACTCGGCAGAGCCTTATTGTATTTATTGATGCAGAGAACATGCATGTAATGAGAGTTAAAGGGTTAATAGAAACATGTATAATATGATCAGATTTTTCAAGTTACATATCGAATTCCAAAATAGTAATAGATTTGCATGTTTTGATTAAAAGCCATGACTGTATTTTCTCCTTCAGGGTTGGAAATCTCTTGATGTATAGTTTCCAATGCTTCAAAGGGTGACAAGTTTCACCCTAACATTTTTAATGATAATAGTTGAGCACAAAAATCTTAAATTTGGCAATGGTATAGGATCAATTCACAAGGGTCCTTTATAGAGATCGTCTAGCATATCAATTTGTATCCCTGTCGTTTACAAGTGTCGCTATGAATCTTAAAGTGAGAATATTTAGTTACACATCATAATCGGTATGCATGCCTTGATTTGATCTATAATTATTATATGTTCTCCTTCAACAAGGATATCGTGTCGGTATTGTTCAGAAAGCACTTATATTATACATATATGCTTTCTAGTGCTTCAAATTGTTCCTCATTTTGCTCCTACATTTGAAATATGCTAGTAGTTGAAGGCAAAAAATTATCAAATTTGGTGGTGTTTCAAAGTCAATTCAAAAGACAAATTATCAGTAGAACAATTTAGTTGTTTCATAAATGCAGTTATCAACGTTGATGTCTAAATATTATGTTGCCTTGAATGTTCTACTGGTGAATATCAGGACGTTGTTGTTGTAATTATGTCAAACCACTTCAACTCTCCCCATTCTTCCATTACTCCTCTCATGAGGTATGTCTCCCATGGGGCCATGCCCATGGCATGGATTCCATCCCACTGCACTACATGTGTTTACATTGTGCAGTAGTCAGCCTAGATATTTCTAAAAGTGATTTTTCAGAGCTATGTGGATGCATTGTATTCTAGACACAATCATGCTGGCAGGTCGAATTCCTAGAACACTTAAAAGACTATCGGATTCTGTTTGCATGCTGCCATCCTGGCACTGATTGAGAAACAGTTGCCATAGTTGCAACCAGGGCTTGCTGCGTGTGGAGAATGGCAGATTGATAGAGGGTGAATCCAAGGTAGAATCCCTTGCTTCAGCCTATGAAATATATTGTGATAAGAGTGTATTATTCCCACAACGTACTTGCATCTGCATTCCAATGCATCCCGCAGATGATGATGTGTAGACAAAGTTGTTGATCAGATGTTTTAGAACTAAAAATAAGGAAGTCAGAGGATTCAAAGATTTGGTTCCACTTGAGCTAGAAAAGTACGTCGCTAATAGCAAAGAAAGTTCAGGGAGAGAAATGGAGTACAATTACAACATTGCCTCTTTAATAGTGCCAAGGTTCATAGAAGTATTAGTGAATGTTGTGCTAACTTCCTGGTTCAAAGTCGATGGCTTCTCTAGTTCTCTTGTGGGTCGAAGAGTAATAAGAGATTATGTTGTGGACAACAGATGAACTCATTTTACTGCCATTGTATTTGTAAAGAGAGTTCTGGTCAGATTGAGTGATGATAAAACCAATGTTTGCTAAGTGTCGACCTTCAGAGGTAGCCTTGTAAATATAAGAATATTACCAACACTATCATTAACAAAGAATTATGCAGAAAGAATTCCATTAATGAAACGCGATAATGCCTTTCGGTTCTAATTATAATACATGTTATGTTAAAAGAACATTGTAGTCCCAAAACAAAAAACTCTACGCATATTCGATAGTTGGTTGCAGGAAAAACAATATTTGTTGAGTACTAGTTGCATGAAACCAGCTTACATACAGAATCGAGAGATCAGAAGAGGTGCTATACAGATCAGTTAAATTTCAAGTGATATATGCATATAACTACTGCATTGAGAGATCATAAGAGACGCTATACAAAGCGGTTAGAATTTTCTAAGTGATATATGCATATAACTACAGCATTTATAAGTTTTTAACTACTGCATTTGGAATTACCAAATCTCTATAGCCCTAGTCTTTCTTACGAGGAGAATCTGGGTAGAATTGCACCATGAACAACAGTAAACTCGTAGAATGTTCGCCACGTATCATGAAATCCCGACCTAGGCATTCATCGGCCACCAAAACAGAGGCACAACAAGCTTTGCTATCTCGAATATTGAGCTTATATCATCGTTATGGACATCGAGCTTCAGCTCCAATTAGAGCTTATTTAGCGTAGCATCTAGCCTGGGTTCCTTCAATTTATATATGAAATGGGAAAAGTCGTGGTCATAGGAAGAAAACACGATCAAAGAAATGCATGCAAAGTTGTTGCATCAGGAAGAAAACGCTAGCAGAGAGATGCATACAAATAGCCACAAGGTCACCGAAAGGGCACCTCCAAGAATGAGCCTCGAGGTTGTTAAAGTTGTATCATGAAACCCCAACCTAGGCATTCATCGGCCACCAAAACAGATGCACAACAAGCTTTGCTATCTCGAATTCTGAGCTTATATCATCGTTATGGACATCAAGCTTCAGCTCCAATTAGAGCTTATTTAGCGTAGCATCTAGCCTAGGTTCCTTCAATTTATATATGAAATGGGAAAAGTCGTGGTCATAGGAAGAAAACACGATCAAAGAAATGCATGCAAAGTTGTTGCATCAAGAAGAAAACGCTAGCAGAGAGATGCATACAAATAGCCACAGGGTCACCGAAAGGGCACCTCCAAGAATGAGCCTCGAGGTTGTTAAAGTTGTGCATCAACTGCAAGGCCAGAGATACTTAAACTTCTTGCCACAAAGAGATGCATCCACCACAAGTTTTTCAACTGCAGTGACTGACATATGAAGTCAAGTGGTCAAGTCAGGTGGTTAGATGTCAAATAGCAAGAATAAAAAGTAGATTTTCACAATAAGACGTTCAATTGTAAAAGTTTGGATAGAATTAGGAATACCATATTATAAAAAACTGAACTACCATATACACGGTTACCAAAACCTAGGTGATTACAAAATTCCTTGCTTGTAGGGAATAAAAATATTAATTGATCAAAGCATCAGATTAAGACAATTATTCAAAAAAATCACTTAATTGTACATTAATGTACACTTTATTTTTTTATCATGCATATTTAACTTTTGTACAAGGCAAGAAAGAGTCATCAAGTCTAACCAATTCTCCATACATGATAAAAGATTAATATTTTACAACACAAGTATGTGATGTCTTTATTATTTACAATTGAAACATGTTAATGGATGGTGGTTAATTCTGCTCATTAGACATGCTTGGCATTTCCCAAGACTAGGTGCACTTCTCTAAGGCTAAGAACTTCCCCAAGGTGGGCGTGCATTACAAGGATAGACTCTCCTGCATGCTGGGTGTAATTCTCTAAATGGTGCGCTTCTCCAAATGAGGTGTCTCATAGCATATATCACTCTGTGCTTAAAAGCTCTAAATTTAAAATGGAACTCTCCTAGTTTACTTTTTTATTTTCTTTCGATCGTAATTCTCTAAATGGTGCGCTTCTCCAAATGAGGAGGTGTCTCGTAGCATATATCACTCTGTGCTTAAAAGCTCTAAATTTAAAATGGAACTCTCCTAGTTTACTTTTTTATTTTCTTTCGATCGCTCTTTTCAGTTGAAATAGATTAGAAGGTGCCTGCAAAATTTTCCATTGTATTTTATTATTGTTCCCGCATATACAAAAATGCAATTATCAAACATCAAATGTATCAAGTATATGTCAATTGCATAATTGACTAGAAAACACCTTTTTAAACAAAACAATCATTATTCGTCATATAATCACAAGCATCTTAATAGAGTAATTAATTAGCAAACAGAACTATCAAAAATACACATAAATTTGCATCTATAATCACAAGTATCCTTGTAGTGATTAATTTGCATATAAACTATTCAAAAAATACACATATTTTGCGTTGGCATTGTAGAATTGCAGTTAATGTTTGAAAAACTTACCTATATAGTCGATTAATCAACAAATATAAGACAACGCTACCATCATGAGGGATTAATTTGCATACAAATTATCCAAAAATACACATACATTGTGTTGGCATTGTATATTGCAGTGATTGCAGTTAATGTTTGAAAAGTTTGCCTGTAGTGTTGATTCTTCAACAAATAGAGAACACTACCATCAAGAAATTATATGATGTCACATTTGATGAAGATCATAGGTGCAAATCGAGAAAGAGGTAGGGTATGTATACTTTTGTAGACTACACAATTAAATTACATTAAATCACATTCAATGGAGGTCAAAGGTTCAAATCTAGAAAGAGGCAAAGAATGTATACTTGTATAGACTAAGCAGTGAAATCATTGAGTGGAGAAGGTCATTTGTACCACAAATGAAGAGGCCTCATACATCAAATTTGGTGGCTGACTAGGTTGTGACCTTAGTTATTAGAGTGAGTTTACCATAAAACCCAAAAAAAACATTCTATATCAGAGCTTCTGTAATGAAATATATGTATATATATATATAAGAGGTCTCATACATCAAATGCGGTGGCTGACTAGGTTGTGACCTTAGTTATTAGAGTGAGTTTACCATAAAACCCAAAAATAAATATTCTATATCAGAGCTTCTGTAATGAAATATATATATATCAAACAATTATTAATATGTAAATAACTAATACTTAATGAAGAGACACCTTGATGAAAGGTTATGCCTCTTTACAAAAGGGCACCCAACATGGGTATTTATGCAAGCATCGTTCTCATTGTAATATCATCTTTATCTTATCAATCATATAATATATTATTTTTTCTTTCCTGGAGTATCTACGTTATTTGCACTGGGTATTTGTGTAAGAAACGATTTTGTCGTTTCATTGGTATCAAAGCCTTTTCTTGGGCATTTACATTGATTCGGCCTTTAGCCACACCCCTATTAGACATTGTCTGACAAACCCTTGGCTACCCATATTTTACCAGAGTTTCTCTGTTGCAAGTCGTTGACTATAATTTGGCTTTTGGCCACAATTTTAACAAATTGTCATCGACCACGCTCAAGCTTTTTTTCCATTCTAAATTATACTGAAGAACAAGGCATTCAAGATAAGAAAAGAGAGAGAGAGAGAGAGAGAGAGAGAGAGAGATCGTGTAGCCTGGAAAATACTTGGGTCCAAAAATATAGTCAAAAATTCAAGTGAAGAGATTTTAGTCTACTCCATATCAAACAAAAAAAATGTTGTCAAGGTGATCTATGTTTGCTATCAACAGTTGTATCACCGTTCCATTGTAGGGATTCATACACTACACTCATCCACCAAACATTACCTCTACCAAGATTTGTCGCTAGTCACCCTCTTATCAACGCCATCACAGAGCCACCAACGACTATTCCCGTTGGTATTGGTTGTTAGCAGAAACCTAGGTTTGTTATGTACAGTCTATGTGTGATTATGAGCTAGCCGTTGTGAATTCGAACATTTGGGAAGAGAGTTATCATATCAGGCCAGCATTTTGTTTAAACACCATCATTCCAGGGTTATTACCAAAACTGACGACATTAAAGGTAACAACAATTCGACCATTTCAGAGATCACAAAACAAATTTACACTACCAAAATATCATACATCGTTGAAAATTGTGGGTTGACTCATGAAGTAAGACGCGGCATCCTGGACCCAAATATCACGATCCTTGAATTCAATATCTACCAAAAAATCGTGACCTTTAATAAATTTGGGTACAAAAAATGTTTTAAGTTCCACTCAAAGTTACAAGGGTCAATTCAAAATCCAATATCTAAAGAAGTGACACTAATGAAGGAAAAAATATTTTTTAAAAAGTAGAGAAGTTTAAAGAAATATAATATAATACATTTCATTTTAGAAAAGTATTAAAAGAAGAGAGAAGTCAAACATTACAAGACGTTGAAGATAATTAGTTTATTTTTTTATTGAAGGCAAAAACAAAAAACAAGCTAAGACGTCCAAAGCTTAAAAAACAAGCTAAGACGTCCAAAGCTTAAAGAATATTTTTACAAGTTAAAAAAAGGATATATAGAGAGGTGATAAAGTCTCATTAAAAAAAAATTATATATATATAAGAAAGATAATAAAATGGAGCCTCATTACGAAAAACAAGAAAGATTTCCAAGCACTTCAAAAACTTGTGTTTTAATCTTATTTCAAATAAAAAGAACAATTAGAGGGAAAGACATTACAATTGATATTGCTCCCATCGAACGCAATAACTATATTAGTGTTGACATTGCCAGTGAGATAGCGATTCCATAGTCAAATATAGGTGAAAGGTTAAACTTTTGGAATACGAATGGACATGAAATAAGCAATTTACAATTGAACATTTGAGATTATACTTGTGTCTCGCAATTCATAGTTAAATCCTTGTGGAGCAGTGACGGTGACCTAATTTTGGTATTACCTTGGATAGAAACATTGGGGACTTTTATCATAAATGTTGAAAAGAAGTTTCTAACATTTCTGTAGAAATTCTGAGTTTTACTGTTTGCTGGTTTATGTCAACATTTCATGATTTTCACATACAGTCGGTTTTGCATAGGCTGTAAGTTACTTATGAAATTTTTACTGAACAATTAAACACACAGTAAAAACACTAACAGGCTGAAAAACACATTTAACAATCACACAATAAAATGATAGACTCAAAGATTTTTGGCCAAATCAAGCCCTGGAAAAACCCCCACGAGGAAAACCAGTCAGAGAGAGAGAGAGATTTTATTATGCTTCTAGGAAAATTTCAGACAACCATTTACAGTCAAAATTTAACTTATCTCAACCAACGCAAATAACCCAATAGGCTGCCTTGTTTTCTGTGCGTGAATTGTCTCGATTTCTGTGCTATTTTCTTCTCGAAAAATGTGCCGAAATAACAGTCAATATCAGTCCTCGATTTCTGTGCCAGAATGCATAAATGCTGCCCTCGATTTATGTGCCAAAACAGTCACAAAATCGTACTGTACGGGCTGCATTAAATGCAGCTGTACGGCCTCGAAAACTGTGCCACAAAACTCTGCCTATTGCCTTGGGAAATGTGCCAGATTTCTTCCTTGAAATTTGTGCCTAATTTTTCCTTGAAAACTGTGCCCAAACTGTCCTCGAAAACCGTGCTGAAACCATATTGTACGGCTGCAATAAATGCACCGTACAGTTCCTCGAAAAACGAGCCTACAATAAATGAGGTCGTACTTCACCTCGATTTCTGTGCACAATAAATGCTGGCCATACTACTGTCTCGAAATATGTGCCTACAATAAATGTGTCGTACCTTCACCTTGAAACTCGTGCCAACAATTAATGGTCTTGGTTTTCGTGCCCACTGAAAATCACTCTAAGCCCTGTCTTGGAATTCGTGCCCTCACTCTCCTTCAGCTCTCTCCTTCTCCAAAAATGAAAAGTGAAGTGAAATGCCTCCCTCAACCCTTTTTGTCTAAACCCTAAGTGGGAATCTAATCCAACGGTGGAGAAAGATCCAATCCAATGGCTAAGATTCAATGAGAGTAAAAATCACATTTATTTAATTCACTTAAATAAATTTACTCACCCACTTAAATTTATCAAAAAGTGACTTTAACTTTATAAAGTCTCATTAAGTAGCTTTTAATGTGAGGGTCACCCTTTTTCCCTTTTCTAAGTGACTTAGGCAAAAAGTCACTTAGGGAACAAATTCCTAGGTACAAAAACTAACACTCCCTCTTACCGAGGAAGGTGTTCTGCACCACTCCCAACTTATCTCTGAAGAAGACAAACTTCCCCCTCCCCAAAGACTTCGTCAGAATGTCTGCTACCTGCTCATCAGTGGATATATACTGTAGCTCAACTGCCCCTCTCTGAACATAATCACGGATGAAATGGTACCTGATCTCAATGTGCTTCGACCTGTCATGAAAAACTGGATTCTCGGAGAGCTGAATGCAACTCTGATTGTCACAATAGATCACCGTAGCCCTAAGCTGTTGATCAAATAAATCTACCAATAACTTGTGAAGCCACAGTGCTTCACAAGTAGCCTGACTCGCTGCCATATACTCAGCCTCAGCAGAACTCAGTGCAACGGACTTCTGTTTCCGACTGAACCACGACACTGCTGCCGAGCCCAAACTGAAACAACAACCGGAAGTGCTCTTCCGATCCCTCACACAACCTACCCAGTCTGAATCTGTGAACCCAACCAAGCTGACTCCACCCGAACCCCTGTAGTCCACACCATAATCCACTGTACCTGCAAGATATCTCAGTATGTGCTTTGCGGCAGTCCAGTGCACACTCCTAGGCTCAACCATGAACTGACTAAGAGTGTTAACCGCAAAACACAAGTCTGGCCTGGTATTGACCAGATACATCAATGACCCAATGAGCTGACGATATAAAGTGGGATCCACCAACTTACCCTCGGAAGCATGAAGTTGCTTCCAGTTGGTGATCATAGGCGTACACATCGGCCTGCAGTCCTCCATCCGAAATCTCTTCAGAATATCAACTGCATACTTTCCCTGTCCAAGGAAAATATGTCCAGGCTCCTGCCAAACCTCCATCCCCAGATAGTAATGCATCAGTCCAATGTCAGTCATCTCGTACTTCGATGCTAGATCTCTCTTGCAATGTGCAATGAGACGCTCATCACCTGTGATAAATAGATCATCAACATATAGCAAAAGAATGAGCGGATCTCCTCCAACCACAATGAAGTATAGGTTGGGATCAACCTCACTCTTCTGGAATCCCATCGATGTCAAGTAAGTTTCAATCCTGGAGTACCAAGCTCTAGGAGCTTGCTTCAGTCCGTACAAGGCTTTCCTCAGCCTGCACACATGAGAATCTCTCCCATGGATCTCAAATCCCTATGGCTGCTCTAAATATACCTCCTCCTGCAGAAGACCATTGAGAAATGCAGTGTTCACATCCATCTGGTGGATCTTCCAACCCATCTCTGCTGCTATAGATATAACTGCCCTGATAGAAGAATACCGAGCAACTGGAGCAAAAGTCTCATCATAGTCAACTCCCTCAACCTGTGAGAACCCCCGCGCCACAAACCGAGCCTTGTACTTCTCCACACTGCCATCTGCAGCGTGCTTTATCTTGTAAAGCCACTTGGAAGTCGCAACTGACTTCCCCTCAGGTCTCGGCACTATCTCCCAAGCATCATTCTTCATGATGGAATGGTACTCTTCCATCATGGCATCTCTCCATACCTGATGCTGGGAAGCCTCCTCAAATGTGGATGGCTCAGAGTCACGAAGACTCGCAACAAGGGCCATACCATCCCTGTCAAGCACCACACCATACCTGTCTGGCTCCACCACTGTCCTGATCTGCTCCTGGGGCCTACCAAATGTCTTATAGCTTCCTTCAAGGTCTCCTGAAGCCACTTAGGCTTCCTCTTTCTTGAAGACTGCTCCTCCCAAACTGGTCTTGGGCTCTCCTCATCTGAGGAAGTCCCAGTACCGGAAGGTCCAACACCCCGAGGACCAGTACCTGATGAACCTGAGATCTGAGGACTCAATCCTGAACCTGTACCTGAAACTGTCCCTGAAGTGCTAGCCACCTGAATCACTGAACCTGTAGAAGTTGTGCCTATACCCTGTGATCCAATCACTCTAGAAACCTGTGGACCTGATAGCTGCATCGAAGAAGCCTGTACCAACTGAGGTGTGGGAGCTGGTGTCTCCCCCTGCTCTAACTCCCTAGACTTCCTGAAGGCTCTCTCCTCATCAAACTTCACTTCCCGTCAGACAACAACTCTCCTCGAGCTAGGTAAGTAAAGCCGATAGGCCTTCGAAGTCTCGTCATATCCCACAAATATGCCTCTCTCTGCGGTGGGATCAAACTTCGTCCTCTTCTCAGAAGGGACGTGAGAGTAAGTCAACGAGCCAAATATGCGAAAGTGGCCCACCTCAGGCTTCTTGCCTGAATACATCTCCTCAGGAGTCTTACTCCCCACTGCCCTGTGAGGACTCCTGTTCTGCAGATAAACTGCAGTGCTACATGCCTCTGCCCATAGAAAGAAAGGTAACCCCTGATCATGAAGCATCGCTCTGGCTGCCCCCACAATCGACCTGTTCTTTCTCTCTGCTACTCCATTCTGCTCAGGAGTGTAAGGAACTGTCAACTCTCTGAATGCCCTCCTGTCTGCAGAATGCATCGAACTCCTTGGAGGTATACTCACCCCCATTGTCCGATCTCAACATCCGGATCTTCCTCCCCGTCTGCTTCTCCACAAGGGCTTTGAACCCTTGGAAGACTCTCAACACAAGTGAGGACTTCTTGCTCCTCAAGAAGTAGATCCAGGTCTTCCTGGAGTAGTCATCAATGAAGCTAATGTAGTACTCAAAACCTGTCAAAGACAATGATGACATAGGACCGCATATGTCAGAATGGATAAGATCTAGCACCCCTGCAGCTCTCGTGTCACTGCTCGGAAAAGCAGTCTTGGTGTACTTTCCCAAAGCACACCCCCTGCACACATCACTCTGCTCACTGCTGAACTCCGGTAATCCTGTAACCATGCTCCTCAACAATCTAAGAGCTGGGTGATGTAGGTGGGCCATCCTCCGATGCCAAAGCTCACATAGCTCGCTGCTGCTGCTGTGTGCTAGAGCACACTGTGGCTGAAACAAGAGCTTGTACAGCTTTCCATATCTCACTCCAATGTCCATGGCACTAGACATACCTGTAGCCCTGGGATACACCTGCACTCTCCCATCTAAA